>JAUTBX010032115.1:0-13494 GCA_032361465.1 Lepetodrilus tevnianus | reverse complement strand
CGATGTATACTTTCTTTTGGCATTGAGTTTATATATGAAAGATTATGATTTTTCTCATCTTCAGACTTTATAATTGAAATTCTAGGTAAAATATAATGTTCACCCTGTTCCAAACAATCATACACAGGTTACATATGTGTTCCGTTACATAGAGAAGTCAGCATAGATAGGGAACCCATTCACGAAGGTCTCAGAGAGGCTATTTAACCATGGGTCTTTATAATTATTTAAAACATTATTAGTAGCGTTCGCTTATACATAGTTATTGGGTTCTAAAGAGAGGGATATCATTACGTATAGTAGTAGATATGAGAGTTTCACGAAAGGTCAATTTTATCTCCGATTTATGAAGATTCCGAGCAACTTCCATCTTATCCTGCCTAGTCCACGTCACCTAACTCATGTTTCGTATGGTAATAATGTAGTAAGCGAAGCTCGGAATTGTACTCTTCACTAAGGGGAGATGCTACCATTCTATTTGTCATCAAGGTTACTGAGAGACATATTGATGGCATAATCACATGACAGTACGTTAACACTGTACACCTAATTACACCTAGTAGGATGGCTTCATGCTTGAAACGGGCTTAGGCTTTCCCCCTCTGCATTTCGACCCAATTCTATTTCCCGTCGGCATGTCACGCAACATGTTCTGGCTATTACTGGTAATTGTGTACCGCTAGAAGTACATGACGACGAACAGCACTGATGTGATTACCTACCTTGGCATAGAGGGCGCTTCTAACAGGCCCCGGATCAATGTTCGCCGGTTCACATGCGTGGGCCTCACATTGCTGACAGTACCATCACGAGGATAATTTGACACGTGGCGGTTGGTTAGGCCAGAAGGCTAGTTAAAACACTTCTAACTTGTCCATCACTCACAACGGGTGTTCTGTATAAATAACGGACGGGGATAAGTCAGTGAGTGATACGAGAAAAGCTCTGGAGTTAGCTTCGGCAACAGGAGCCTCGTTATCGCGCCCTCGGGATGTGTTTCCGGATGATCCTGACCCCGGGAGGGAACTGATCCAGCTTTCATTGCTGCTTGTCATTAGTCTGACTCTGGCTTGGAACAAACGTTTACGTTCAATATCCCGGGAAACTGCTTTATTATGGGATTCTGAAGTAGAAGGGTCAACTCATAGAGATGCCGTCGTTATCAGATTTGTATTTGTTTAACTCTCAGAGCAAAATAATAGCTTTAATATAAATCACATCGACGAGTAACGCATCTTCATATTGAGGTCTCTGCTATGGAACGTGTTTACAGTATGTTTCCATATCAGAACATTCAGTGGAAAATTACTCTTGACTTTCGAAATATTTCCTTTTTGGCAGGCACTGCTAAAACGTATTTATTGTGATAGGAATGCTATGAGATGTAACAGTAAGATCAATCGAGAAAATAACTCTACATTTCTGTCCAAGTCTTCTTATTTACCCAGTATATAATACGCTGTACTATCTTATAGTAAGTTTATTTTGTAAAGTACCCTTGACCATACTCAGTATAAATATAAATATGGTGATAATAATAATAATTACCAAGACTCACCAACAATAATACATACAAAACCATATGTATCCACATAATAACTATGAAGTCGTTCCACGATTTATTTTACACCATGAAAACATGGAAAGGTTTCCTTATGGTGGAAACCAAAGTGAATTAGGTTTGAAAACTTACTATTTGACTTCCACTGTGTGCCGCCGACGTTGGTGTAAACTATCTTGCAGAACTTTCAAAGAGCACAATGAAGTGAAAGATAAATGTTCTGTCATCTACTTTAAATTGTTACCCCCAACTTCAAAGACCCACACCACGGCCCTGTGAACTGATGTGCTTTGAGCCCTTCTGTATAATATAGTAGACCTCGACTCTAAATCCACTGCAAGAAGCTCGCGTGTGATCGCCAGGCTGCATTCAGTCGACAATACATATACTACACTACACATACAAAACTTGTCTCTACATGCAGTAGTTCGCTGAAATGGTTAGTAGGAACATATCAGGCAATATATATGCGCATGCGTCCAGTCCATTCACTTCATGCTTTGGGTTTTCCTACAAAAGAATACTCGGTCCACACCTGTAAAATATATGTTGGCCGAAGGGGTTCCGTAGCACTATGTAGTGATATGTATTGTCGGCTGAACGCACCTCCGATCTCAACTTCTACAACGTGATGGGAACTATGCTTGCTGTTGTCTACATTGGGTTGATGCCTGCACGTAGAACTGGAGACCAAGATGTTCCCTAAGATCTGTCCTGGGTTTTCGTGTACAATACGCCGTTAGTCAAATGTATATTCTCCACCCGTAACAAGTACGTAGTCTGTGACCAAGGTTGGAGTTACGGTTACCTTAGAGTTACGAAGATTCGTATAGGAGAGCCCGCTGTCTTGTACTGGCTTGCACCGAGGTTAATACACATTTTGAGTACGATTTCATGCTCAGGCTCGATACGAGTGATTACGGAAAACATGTCCCACGTGAATTTAATGTTCAAAGTTCCTCGCTAAGCCTCGGAACTGTGAACATTAATTTCACTCGAGACATATTTTCCGTAATCACTCGTATCTCGTGGGTTATTCTCTAATTATTCATCAGGCGGACATTAACGGTTTATATATTCACGAAGCAAATAAACATCATATTTCATTAAAATTTGATGTATTTTTGTGTGTGTATGTGTGTGTGTAAAATTAAACTATAAAATAGATTTCATGATATGAAATCAAAACCTGGAATCTGAGCGCATTAGTTATGTATTTGTTGTTCTTAAAATCAATGTACATGTAGATCTATGTCGCTTTGGACGCTTCATCTATACTATATACTAAATGTACTATTTATACGGCCCATGTATACGTATACGTGGCAAATGGGTACGTGTTAATTAAGTAATGACACGGATTCTAATGTGTAATGACACGGATTCTAATGTGTATAATTAAATACGACAGTAAAACCTTGCTGCAGATAAGAAGCCAAATAATTGAGATGAATATGGAGGGGTATTGAGAGTGAAATTGCTCTCGTGTATTTAAAATTGATAACGTCGGTCGATTTTCAATAATGTCAAGTGACATTTCAAAATTGAAATGCGTGTAATTGTCTGAAATGAGATATTTTATATTGCAATGTAACCTGAGTTAGATTAGTCTTGTATAACAGCTTCCGATAGAGCAAGACTGCAGTGATGGAGACCTTCTGGTCTGAGAGTGTCGTATAATGCTCTATATGGTCGTCTAATGGCATGGTTTGACAATGTCAATTAGAGTGCAAGTATCTAACAGAGAACCTTGTATGACACACTAATATGTTTGACAATATCAAGTAGTTTGGTATGACAGTGACCAATGAAGCCTAATACTGTCAAATAAATTGGTATGACACTGTCGGATAGGGTTTGACATGATCTGATTCACATTTCTAAACGTAGGAGCACTTTCAAATATTGCTGGTCATAAGATGCTATGCGTCCGAGTCGTCCCTGCAATCACGTGGTACGTCCAAACATGGACAATAGTCCTCACGTGTTTGTTGAGAAATCTATCATAACCCCAGAGGCAGCGCGGAGTGATACATCCAATTGGGCCGACCTCACTGCCTTTGAATTGCTGTCGCGGAAGTCCCTCCGCCGGCTATAGACGCCGGAAAACTGGTCGGCTGCGACTTGATTGGAACAGATACACATATCAGTTACACAGTATCCCCTCCAATTGAATACGATCACAAATTAAGTAAGGAAACGAGAATATTTAATTTGACGGTTTGAAGTGAATGTCGACTGAGGCTGAGCGAGTCCCTACGCCAGTGCAGATAGTACAACCAGATAGCAGATAGTACAACCAGATAACAGATAGTACAACAAGAAGATAGCAGTTAGTACAAGCATATGTCAGATAGTAGATAATATAGTACAACAAGCATACATAGGCAGATAGTACCACAATCATATAACAGATGGTACACAAAAACATATAGCAGATAGTACAATCATATATCAGATAGTACAACAAGAAGATAGCAGTTAGTACAAGCATATGTCAGATAGTAGATAATATAATACAACAATCATATAGCAGATAGTACAACAAGTAGATAGCAGATAATACAAGTAGCTAGCAGATAGTACAACAAGCTTATAGCAGATAGTACAACAAACAGAAGCAGATAGTAGTGTTTGAAGACATCTTCTCAAAACACGTGCGAAGCGTACACGCGATGTACACGAGTATGCATGTCACGTGACAGAGACGTACACGATTCCCAGTTGGTGATCCTGATCCTGACTGTGACAGTCAAAGACACACTCAGGTCTGTGGTAATGTGACGCCAGGAGTGGTCTAAGCCCTCCGCCAGACAGCCGCTAAATCGACTAATTCACTAAAGGTCTTCGCTGGACTGTTAACCGTTGCAGGAGTATCGCAATCGGACTGAGATGATAGCGGTTACATGGTTTCCGATCGTCGCAACGAGGCTAACATGTTAAATATTGACTTTCTATGGTTGTAGCGACCTTTCCGACTTCTAGAGAAACTAAAACCGTTTCATGTCGTTCTACTTACATCAGAGGGGGTCGGGCTCGGGGGCGGGGTTATGGTGTGGGGGTGGAGGAAGAGGGGTGAGTTGGGGATTTGTGTAGGAATTAGGAACTAACCGATGTTCGATTCAGCGCTACGTATGCCACAGGTTTACTCCTGTCCTAAACTGACAAGCCATGACATAAGTGAACGAATCTTGAAAACGGTTCTTAACCCCGAATTGAGAATTCGTGAGAATTGGTAATGAGAGGACGAATGAGTGATCAGAGAGACAGATAGAGAGAGAGAGAGGGATAGAGACAGATACAGAGAGAGAGAGTGAGAGAGAGAGAGGGAGAGAGAGAGTGACAGAGAGATAGAAGGGAAAGTTGGTTATGGAAAGTATATGAACATATATAGAGAGAGGGGGATAGAGACAGAGAGAGAGAGAGAGAGAGAGAGAGAGAAAGAGAGAGAGAGGGAGAGAGAGAGAGAGACACACAGAGAGATAGGAGGGAAAGTTGGTTATGGAAAGTGATTGCAATAGATGCCGACTTCAAGCATCAGGGGACACACATATGTGCATATGTCATATTAGACTTCCCTCTATGCGTGTTAACATATTCTCACGGTATAATGGATACGTAAATCTGTCTGGAGTGGGTGTCGGTATTAGCATCAGCAGACAAGACGACGCTATGACGCCTCTAGACCGGCACCTGTAACAGCCCTTATAACCATCTGATAGCTGACACCTGCTGCCAGCACACCATCTACCATACACCTGATACACACATCATCTCCAGATGCTCATTTACTTTGTGTGTGTGTGTGTGTGTGTGTGTGTTTGTGCGCGCGAGCGTGTGTGTGTGTGTGTGTGTGTGTGTGTGTGTATGCGCGTGTCTGTGATGTGCATGTGTCTTTGCACCTGTCAGAAAATCTTCATGCATGTTTATATCCTCAGTACTTGGCAATGAACATGTGTTCATTCGTAGAACTATAGTTAAACTTGTTTCATGTTCTAAAGTCGGAATTATCTCTGACCGAGTCACCCAGATTCTGGCTAACTCCGCCACAGATGCACAAATAGATGTGTCGTCTAGATCTGCTTAGCAAACAATCTTTATGCATAGCTGCTGATGCAATGCATACAAAAAAACATGTGTTTACTATTTAATTTACTAATGGAAAATACACACTTGATACCCAGTAACGATTGAGAAATATGCGACAGATAACATATAGACAAGGACACGGTTGAATAGTAATTACCTCACATTTGAATTGAACACCTATCGATCAAGTCGCAGCACTAAGTTTCATTATCTTCTATAAAGTGATAAGATCAAGTTAAATAATATTGTGGTGTTACTATTGTCTTACTATCATCATATGAGTGTCATGGTATTGTATTACCGCATGAGTGTCGCACAAGACAAGTCCTTGATGTAATTGTCTAGCTATTGCGAAACTAACTTGAAAAGGCTCGAATATCAAAGACGTATACAGCTACGTGTACATAGAACAGTTACTGTAAATGTCACTGGCAATTCAATTGGCTAGATTATTATCTTAGTGTTGTGTTAGAAGCACTATATAGCATCTGACTGTCCCTGAGATATATTACATCTTAATGTTCTGTAGTAGCATTATACGAATATTCATCAGCACTGAAATGCTGGGCCACCGCCTACTAAACATCCTTTACGATGTTCATAAGTAGGGCATTGTCTTTCGTTTCTGATGATACATCTCAGTCTGAGTGGTCAATAGGGCCGTTCGTTTTGCTACCGGCTGGCCTGACCCGGCAAGCCCTTTTACCCCGTTGACCCGAAAAACGCGCTCGATTTTCTCAATTTCCACGTTCTGAGCGCGCCCGCTTTGCCGCTTACGAGATACCGACAAATATTGAGCAAATCGGGAGCGTTTTTCGGGTCAACTGGGTCAAAGGGCTTGCCGGGTCAGGCCAGCAGGTAGCAAAACGAACACAGCTAATATATCTTATATCTGTTCTACTACTAGATCTGCATTACATCTGAATTTGCCATCTGGAAAAGTTGCATTACATCGGTAGGTAATAATATATGGTGTCTATTAGCCTTCCAGAACAGAAGGGTTCCAATAATACCAGATGAATCACATCGGATTGTTCTATCGCTTTAGTTGGATAATAATCTACCACAGTGATGCATCTGGCGTTGCCAATTTCTTCTACGATGTACGTCACCGGGATCTGTCTTCCTTCTGCAATGAAAGCAAAGACAATTTCATTAGGACCTTAGCTTTGCTTTATTAGGTGAGCAATGGAACGTAATGCGGGGATGGAGTCGGGATGGTGGTGGTGGTGGTTGTAGGTGGGGTGAGGGGGTGAGGTGGGGGTGATGTATCTGCGAACACGACTTCGTAATTGTTGACTGGAGCGAATTATACACTCGTACATTCCTCTTTATGATCTTTTTCAACGAAACCCGTGCCATTTTTCCTCACGATCCTACGGGAAGACATTGATTCTATCAGACCTACATTCGGCTTACGGATCACTGACAGCAATGGGAGATAACACCGCGATAATCTAATAATACGTCAATGGTATTACACGCGCGACGGGCTCCTGTCTATAGGTGAGGAAAGCATTAAATACGGATGCATGGCGAGGACTTTCAGTGTAACTACCAGTCTATGACACCACACACTGATCAGTTTAACCTAATATAGCTCAGCAGAAGGAATAGGACAGCATAGGTGAATAATTATGGGACTACATCTCGGCGGAGAGCGTGTTGTGTTTACATGAGTTGTGAAGTGGGTGTATCATTACTCGCGTGGGTAGTCAGGTAAAGTGGTAACTAGGGGAAAATAAACCTCTGAAAACGTTTAATTCAATGATGAAACTGATGAAGACGACGATGATGATGGTGATGATCATGATGATGAAACTACTACTACTACTACTACTACTACTAATAATAATAATAATAATAATGATAATAATAATAAGAAGAGTAGTAGTGGTGATGATGATGATGATGATGCTGTTGCTGCTGATAATAATAATATTAATGATGACGATGATGATGGTGGTGAAGATGATGATGTTGATGATGATGATGACGATGATGATGGTGGTGGAGGATGGTGATGATGATGATAATAATAATACTAATAATGATGGTGGATGATGATGGTCATGATGATGCTATTGATTACGTATTAAACTGATGGTGACGATGGTGTTTGTGGTGATAATGTATTTGATAATGACCACGATGTTCAAGTTGAACGATTAAGATCCGAAATTATATGAGTTCCGTCGACGTTAATAATGGGCCTATGCTTCTTGTTCTGCTGCTGTTGCTGATGGCAATGATAATGATGATGATTATAACGATGACGATGAAGGTGATGATAGCGACAATGTTTATTATTACGACGACGATTATGATGACGATGTTGATACTAATTATTACTATGATGATGATGACGACGGCGACGACGATGGTGGTGGTGGTGGTGGTGGTGGTGGTGACGAAACTTTATTTAAGAAAAGACAGAGACACTACCATACTGCATAAAGCAAAACATCCGTTTAAAGAAAACCATTCTCTACTGTCATTTTACATTAACCACTGTCACAGTTCGGTTTCCGCCTGATGCTAATCTATTATTTTTATTCATGAAAATCATCGTCACTCGGCTTATCCCTTTCCCTAGGGCTCGCAGGGTTTTTTCGCCTGGTGTTACGTGCCTCTGGCGCGTGGTGACCCTTCTGTTGTACGTATTAATGACATTAAAACTGGCACTTTAAGCCTGAATAACTTTGATCCTTTCAGCTTTAATCACGTCTATGTTTCTTACCCGAATCCCTTGTCGTTTAAAAAATATAAACGCTAAATAAATTTAACCCAATCCAGTAAAAGTTGACCGCGTAATTTCCCCAGGGTGACGCGATAGCGCAATGGAAGCGTATAGCTGGTCATGGCGAAGCTTTGATGTGTTAACAACTTGCTTACAATGCAGGCTGGGTCCCATCTCCAGACAGTAGAAGAACACGGTGTCGTATAATTATAAGAGGGTTTAGATCCGAGTCCCATCATGAGAGGGAATTACTTTGTGCGGCGTCCACGAGGTTTATATAGGGGATTCTGTCACTGGGCAGATGCTGCGCAGTGCGGCTTATATATCAAGTGGTAAATCTGGCTGGATTCTCTCAGCGTGCTGGGGTTACCTTGTACAGCTGTACACAGACATTATCTGACTAGTTTTTCAATCTTTTGATCAGCTTAGTGGAGTTACAATATACACGAGTTGCAAGTTAATTAAATATAGACTTTCTCGGAGATACCATCTCATAAAATTAAACCTGGCCTCGATATTACGAAACTTTTTTAGTACGATTTCATGCTAAGCTCAAAGTTGTGTTCTCGAATCCCCAAAGTATGTTGTTAGCTTGAGTATGAAATCGTAATCAAAAGGTTTCGTAATCTCGGTGCTAGGCCCCCGTTCCACTATATACGATTGCAAAGCTACGAGAGTCGTAACTCTGTATTGGAATAACATATTGGACGTATATTCTCGTAGAACCACCATAGTTCTGTGGAACGGGGGCATGCATTTCATGCTCAACTCAAAGTTTTGTTCACAAATGCCCATATATCATATGATCATGAAATCGTACTAAAAATGTTCCGTAAGAAGCTGGTGTCGCCTACAGAGCATCATTATTCTCCCATCAGTTATAACATGGTCATCTTGCTCCGTGTATGTGACCGAGACTAGTACTGGCTTTCGGAGTGACACCAACGGTCTACGAGTGACACCAGTGGTCTGTGTCGGTAATAAGGATGACCTTGAGCGCCACCTATCGGCGAGGTTTTCCTCCCGTTCCCACATCATTGGATCAATACTTCGCCTTAAGAGCACGACACTAATTCGTGGCGTTAAATATAGATTAGTAATCGCATCATGTGTGTTCCACCATATTGAGGCATCGACAACGATGTAATTGACTCACCTCGGTACGAAAGAGGTCTCCTCAGACAACACATATGGAGACTCTAGACTGGTTTCCTATAAGGAGTACGCAGCGCTTCTGAACTTTATGTACAAAACAATTGTGTTAAGGAATTAAAAAGGCTGTTTTATCGACGCACTGTATGGGTAACTATGTGGTCGGAAGATAGCAATTAAGTTAAAGGACTACGTCCTATAACTACTCGCATTATGTCACAGAAAACTCCCAATGAGAATGTCACGTTACGACCTTGAAGCACTACTCGGTATTTATGGGCTACCTCGGGCGGTTTCTAGAGGAGCTAGAACAATGCTACAGATCGCGCGAAGTTGCGAAAGCAAGGCTAAAGTGACGTCACGAACATGCGCACGAAGCACGAAAGCTTGTCTATGAACAACTATACATGCGCAATGACACTTCCTGGCTAAACTATCGTAACCGCCCGAAGTACGCCTGTATAACTAACAGTACTAAGACAGTAATAGTTCAACATAATTGCCGGTTGACAAGCTTGAATAACAGTGTCGTACAACGGACAATAGTAGAACTCGTAATATTACAACAGTTGATAGTTGTACGTAGAAATTACATCAATGACACTACACTGTTGACGTTTTTGTAATTGCGCTTCAAATGTTGACGCCAATTGCATCCCTGTAGATCGTGCACAATTCTGTTGTCGCGACTGACTTACGCCGAAAATAAAAAATCTACGTAAATGCTACAAATGTGTATCTATTATAGATACAACTATTTATTTTATTTTAATTTCGATACATTAGTTGGCAAGAACTTGAAGAAGATTTCATTGGCTATATTGACTCCACTAATTAAATCTCTAAATAATGACCGATAACACTAACCACAACACTTCAGGATAACACTAAACGTGTTTAATTTACTTCCAGATACATCTCGGTGGGACGACTGGTGGTCATACGAGGGAATATCAGGTAAGAACACGTCACATGTATTGCGGAAATACTAAAGTACATTCAAGACCCGCCAACGAACGTGCACGATTCGCTACTTGACGATCATTCAGGTTAAAGGAGATACAGTGTACGCTAAAGAACATACAAAACACAGGATACCGTAAAGAACATACAGGATACAGAAGCTACATGATACGCTAAGGAACATACATAACATATCCTACTCGAAATAGCAGACAGAATACGCCATTGAACATGCATGGCACGCTAAAGAACATACGAAACATGGGATACCGTACATAACATCATTTATAGTATACAGAAGACTTGGGATACGTTAAAATACATACATATGACATACTACGCCAAAGAGCATACATAATACGCAGGATACGCTAAAGCACACATACAGGAACCATAAACCAACCTGTTTAGTCGTATGCATTCGCATATGTAGCTTAATGTTACCACCTTGCGTAGTATCTTTACAGTAATTGTGGGACTGTTGAAACAGAACGGTGTCATGTCATTGAGTATATAACACACCTTTCTACGATTCAAATAATGTCCAATGGTTTCACAACAAAGAATGCATATAATCTAGTTTTGCAGCGCACAATGTAAATAGTATATTAATTCTGATCGCTGCATGAAGTCAGACGTAGTCCTGTGTTCGAATGCCATTGTAGAGCCGACGATGCCCCACAGCACGGCAGTTGAAGACTACTGAACCCTACCATGCCCCCTAGAGCTGGAAGTAATAATCACAGCGCCACACTAACTACTCCCGATTGTACTACGCAGCTGAAATGGAGGACCACAGGATGGAAGGGAGGGAGGGAGGGTTTATTATTAATTAAGGTAGCTGGTAGAACTTCGTGAAGGGGAAGTAATATGGTAGCTTAACACCAGCGAATATTGCCGAAGAGGCCACTAAGAATTATCTTTACTGCGGGTTCACGTGGAGCCAGATATTAAATATGACACTAAACCGCCGTTGCACGGGATGAGATTAATTTAGAAAAGTTACATTATATGTCAAAATTCTCAACTTCACTGTAAACTAAATTTAATAGTCTTGAAGTAATTATTGCGATTCACTCGTATTCTGTTATCGCCATGTACATGTTTGAACACAAAAGCAAGCTAACATAACACGCTATCTATTACCGAAAGAAAGGTACTATTGGAATTCCTAATCGACACTATAATTTATTTAAACGTATTTAAAAACAAAATTAATGATTTGCAATAAAGATAAAGCTAATTTGTATACCAAGTCTCGGCAAAGTATTGACTGTGTTCTAAATAGAAATTACAAGTTTAATAATGTATTAACGTCGTGAATACACATGTCGTATTAGCGTTAATGACTGTACATGTGTGACCTCTAGATCGACTAATGGTATAAACAAAACTATATTTAAATTTCTGCATATTAAATGCATAACTGTACATAATACAATTTTACAATATACGAAATACACTTCTTCATACCGGTCCAGGCAATAACAACCCAGTAGTATCACCTCTAATACTATTTACACGTACCATATAATGTCAAAACCGGAAGTAGATTACCCGCGCGATATTTAATGCGTCACTATCGAAATTTCAGGCGATTATCTTTATAATTTGTCTAACTGCCACACGAAAATCCTTTACTTCATTTCTCTGTGTGCGAACATACTACAGGAAGAATAAAAGTATGTCCCATTAACGCAGGACATATCGATCTATATCCACACAAAAAGGAGCATAATTTCGTTGATTGTTTTGTAAGTGGAGGCTATGATCGCGTATGGGCATACTCCATTCAGCGCGGTCTCAAAGATTGGCGAGTACTCGGATTAAGCCGTATCGATGTTACTACTCCGTTGAATGGCCAACTCCGAGAGATATCTGATGGGTCTTTCCGAACGACTGCACGTGAGTCAATGGAGCATCGCCGGTACTTAGTTTGTATTACTGCTCCCTGCTGCGTAGAGAACACAGACAAACGATTTCTGTCACGTCTGAAACCAGGGAGCACTAATTAGAGTTAGATTGATGCAAGTGATGGATCTTGTGTTTGATGAATTCCAGGACGTTTATGAACTGTTTTCGTGTCAAAGGAGTATGCCCGCTTTAACGTTGCGTACTTAACATTTTCAGTGATATAACATTCTCGATCCTGGATATTGTGTTTGATGAATTTCACCGGCCGTTTATGATCTGTTTTCGTATCAAAGGAGCATGCTCGCTCTAGGGTTTCGCACATAAAATGCTAGGCGATATCAAATCCTAGATCCTTCACATTAAGTGGCATAGGTTTATCTGCACTAGACAACAGGTATAATTCAATTTTATGATGATAACCCAACATTCTTGGGTATCGTTTCTCGGATCTCTTAGCCGCTACGGGACCATAGCACTCTCTTAGCAATGCCTTAGCTATCAGCAAAGTGAGTGCTATGGTCCCTTAGCGGCTAATAGAACTTCGAGAAACGATACCATGGGCCCGTTTTCTCGAAACTTATTAGCTAAGAACTTTTCAGTATA
Source organism: Lepetodrilus tevnianus (assembly GCA_032361465.1). NCBI lineage: Eukaryota > Metazoa > Mollusca > Gastropoda > Lepetellida > Lepetodrilidae > Lepetodrilus > Lepetodrilus tevnianus. The sequence continues at coordinate 472 of JAUTBX010032115.1, read as the reverse complement.
GCGAGAAAATATCTCTTAAAAAATTAACATATGCAGACACCCAGTTAGACACATTCCTAGTACTTATGAACTTCTTAGGACTTGCGAAGTTTCGAGAATACAGGCTCAAGATATTTTGAAGTATGGCAGTGTAAGACTGTCCTCTGAAAGACCATTTGCTAGTTAACTTCCGCTAAAGGTCGGATGTTGAGTAAGCCATTGCCATTTGTTCAGAGGATGTGTATGGCATACTCTCCACCCTACGCATGTGTGTGTCATGCATTCATCTTTCTGTGTGAATTAATTTTGTAATTCGATTAAACTAACAAGTCCATGGTTTGAAATCATCTGAAGCCTGACCGGAAGTACATTATGGCATGTTTAGTTACAGAAACGTCACTAACCATTGCAGAAACGGTATCGAGCTGATTCGGACCTTGGCTGATTCGGACCTGGCTGATTCGGACCTCAAAAAACTTTTTTTCAGGCTGAT
>JAUTBX010031782.1:0-10541 GCA_032361465.1 Lepetodrilus tevnianus | reverse complement strand
GCTGGTGCACACAGCCCTACTGCAACACATCCCCACCTGTTGGTGCACACAGCCCTACTGCAACACATCCCCACCTGCTGGTGCACACAGCCCTACTGCAACACATCCCCACCTGTTGGTGCACACAGCCCTACTGCAACACATCCCCACCTGTTGGTGCATACAGCCCTACTGCAACACATCCCCACCTGTTGGTGCACACAGCCCTACTGCAACACTAAGTGCTGCAGGTGTTGTAAAGTAACTCTCTTCATGCTGGAGGCAATTGGAGATGCCATAAAGAGCAATTGTTGTGCCTAATTAAGCAGGGAGAGTTAAAACATATATTATCACATTCTGTGACATATCGAAGTGTTTGTTATCAGTATGTTCACAGTGAAGAAACACATTTAATTTGATTTAGGAAACAGTCTGCAATGTGTTATGACCATGATGACTGTATTCCAAATAAAATCACTAGGATGAGCAGTATATTACATTAACCGTACATTAACCCTCTCCCATCAAGCAGGGAGAGGGTTCCAGATTAAATATTTTCCAATTCAGAGACAGAACTACAAGTTGTGACAACTTACGATGTCGTCAGTTAGGACCATGGCGCTCTCGTTCTCCGACGCCCGTTTCTTCCTCAACTCCACCATGAGCTCGCGGAATTGTTCCTTGAGGTTCTCGATCTTCTTCATGGCGTGAGCCTCGTTGTGGGAGAACTTCCGCGCAGAGTTCGACTCCAGCTGCAGCTTCAGGTCATGCAGTTCCTGCTGCACTAGCGCCATCTGCAGCTGCACCTGCATACCAAGGGAGACAACTGGTGATGGTGGGAGAAGCAAGGGAGGCAAATCTTTGACAGATTAGTGTCAGAATTGACACAACAGATTTCATAAATATAATTTATATATTATACTACTACAATAATTCCAAACCATAGATTCATAAAATTATCAAAGCATCCAGCAATGACCATATATTAAAATAAATACTTAGTACATGTACCGGTACATAGATTTATTTATTTATTTATTTATTTATTTGTTTGTTTGTTTGTTTGTTTGTTTGTTTGTTTATTTATTTAATTAATTAATTAATTTATTTATTACTGAGTATTTATACAATATTTATTTTAATTTAAATTTTAATTCTATTATTATTATTATTATTATTATTATTTATATTTATTATTATTATTATTATTGTAATGCTTCTTATTATAATTATTGCATACCGGTAAATCACTGTATGAGCCAACATACCATATTTGTAAATCATAAATATAGAAGTTAGGTATGCAGAAATGGGATTGTTGCCAAATGTACAAATTGCATCTTACACTAGTTGCAATCAGTCAACAGTCCTTATCAGTCTTACCAAAAAAAAACTACTTTCAGACTATTCATTATCTTAAAGCCGAAACAAAAGAACTAACTACATATCTATCTCCCCGTCGACTCGCTAGTTCGGAGGCACATCTTCCTTTCTGGCGGTTTTCCAAGACTAATATATCAACTTTGCTTTTAAGAATAGAACAATGAAGTTAACGCTTGTTGTACTCTTCAGTTAACCATGCTTGCAATTATCAGCACATATAACACAACTTTCCTTACTGCCAGATGGGGGTGGGGGCAGGGGAAGGGAGGGGAGGGGAGGGGCGAGTTGGAGGGGATGCCAGAAGAAAGCTTGTGTCACTAATGAAGCGTGAAAACTGGCGAAAATTAAGTCTTGCTTCGACATTATTAAAGCAGGTGAAAGAAATGAAATCTAATTTTGGAAAGTACGTTAATGTTAACCTAAGCCAAGAAAAAACATGTGTCAGCTTAGATATCGATAATGGCTTTGTGAAAGGGCAATCTTTATTGTTTGTGTCAAAATATAAAGATTATGAAAGATAAATGCGAAGAATATTCTTTATTGCTGGTACCGAAGCGACAATAATGCCTGAAATATCAATTCAATTTTCTGTGAGGTGGAGAGAGAGGTAAGGAGGGGTGAGGGATGGAGGGGTGAGGGAGGGAGGGAGGGAGGGAGGTGGGGGTCATCAGGAGTAGGGTGAGTAGTGGTTGTATTCTCCCACCTGTTCTACTGTGAGAATTGCTAGAGTGAGGTTTAGGGGTGGGAGTAGGGTACACGATTGTGAGGTTTAGGGGTAGGATGTTTGGGTGAGGTTTAGGGGTAGGGGTAGGGTATTTGGGTGAGGTTTAGGAGTGGGGTAGGGTGTATGTGAGCTTTAGGGGTGGGGTAGGGTGTTTATGTGAGCTTTATGGTGTTTACACGGTATGTGAGGTTTAGGGGTGATGATAGGGTGTTCATTTAAAAGTTTAGGGGTAGGGTGTTTTTGCCAGATTTATGGATGGGGTAGGGTGTTTGGGTGAGGTTTAGGGGTGATGGTAGGGTGTTCATTTAAGGTTTAGGGGTAGGGTGTTTTTGTGATGTTTATAAGCGGGGGGATGGTGTTTACGTGAGGTTTAGGGGTAGTATATATGGTGATTGGGTCAGGTTTAAGGGTAGGGAATAGGGTGTTTGGGTGATGTTTAGGGGTGAGGATTGTTGTGGGGGTAGGGTGTTTGGCTTTGGGTAAGGTCTTGGGGTGGGTTAAGGTGTTTATGTGAGGTTTAGGGGTAAATTGTTACATTGTTCTACGGAGAGATCACTGATAGAGTAGCCAGTAAGAGTGGAACTGAGGGGCTTGGGGACACACCCACCTGCTCGACGGAGAGATCACTGATAGAGTAGCCAGTCAGGAGGTGCAGATTCTCCATCCTACGACAGATCTGTTCCCCAGGAATGCGCCGATGTGCCAGCAACTTTGACAACATCTCCATCTGTCGGGACATGGACGTCAACAATCAGACAACATCACACAGGATTCCTTCTTACAAGTACAGCATCAGAAACATCTAACATATAAATCATCATAAAATTCGGAAAGAGATAGATACCACCCTGTAGAGATGACATTTTACGATAAGTCAGATGGTCGCTATACTGATTGTACAACTTTTGATCTGCAAGACCTCATTCCACAGAACAGTTTTAGTACTACGAGAGTCGTAACATCATATTAACACTCTTCATGCTGGAGGCAACTGGAGATGCCCTAAAGAGTAGTGTCTGTGCCTAATCCAGCATGGAGAAGGTTAACCCTATGCCTGCTGTATTAGACACAGGTACAGGGGGCCTATTCTCGAAACATTCTTACGATCGTAAGACAATCTTAGCGATTCTTATAGTATGGCTACGAACTGTTCTTAGGCTAAGAAGTTCGTAAGTACGTTACCAGCTCTTTATGGCATATCTGGTTGCCTTCAACATGGAGAGGGTTAACCCATAGGGGCTATGACTGACTTTGGTAGAGCTATGATCACTCTGTGAAACCGGGGCCAGCTTTTCTTAGAATATATTTGTAGCCGGGTGTGATATAAGATGCTCCTACTGGTCTTGGCTAGAGGGGTTACCCCTTTGGCTCAGTTGGTAGAGCGTTGGACTCACAATCCAGCAACTCGGGTTCGAATCCCAGGGTGATCGGCATGATCCTCTGTTACAATGGCGCCCAACATATTGTTACTGGAATATGTGATTGGTGGAATTAATGTTGTGCTGATCATACATTAATCTAGATACCGGTAGTCCAAGACATAGTTATACACCATGCAAGATAACTTGGTGTTGTTGGACAGAACGATCACAATACAGAAATATATATGAGAGTTGTAAACTCTATACATAGGGTTATTGTGCATTGTCAGTGAGTTATAACACTTTAGCTATGATCTATGTTATGTAGTGCAATGGAACATGAGTTTGCCCTCAACTAGCATAGTTAATGCACAATGACATCATACATGATGACCTGACCTGATGCAACATGGGCAGCCCCTTTTATCATCACTGAAATTAGCATGTTAGGATCTATGCTTGACCTTTGGGAGGGAGCACGTTTTGTAAGATGTATAGTTTTTACCAAATCCCATTATATATGTGATCAATAAAAAATGTTTAACCATCTCCATGCTGGAGGCAACTGGAAATGCTCTATGGAGCAGTGTCTGTGCTAAATCCAGCAGGGAGAGGGTTAAAAACTAAAGTCGGGGAGAAAATCCCTGGTCACATCTGCATAGCTTTTATCCAATCCTATGACATTTTTCGTCAATAAAAAATATTTTAAGTAAATTTGGATAATTCTCTTGCCACTCACCTGGAATATAAAATCCTTAGTAATGACTTCCGGGTTCGGAAGTACCGTTCTGTCCGCTATCACAGCCATGCGTATTTGATCACCGTAGGTAAGGAAAGAAATAGTGACGGTCACCCGATCCAGGGGCGGAATCCAGTACATCACACACTTGATCTCGCGCGAGCCTAACCTCAGGGTGCTTTCTGGTCCAGCCAGATTTGAGATCATACACGTACACTTGCTATAGACATTGTTCCACAGTCGTCTGTACAGAGATTTGGGCAGAGTGGCAGACGTGAACCACATCGCGCCTTTAATGATTGCTGCCTCCGGAGATTGCTTGAAGTCATCCATTGTCATTTTCATTTCCCACAAGCGCGGGATAGCACCTTCAGTATTGGTAGGGAGAGGTAGAACTACGAACGAATATTTGCTCCTCATCGGGGAAGCCTGACGAGCGTTGTGGAAATCGAATGGAATGGCGCACTGCATGGTGAAGGGGTTGGAGATTCCGCTGACTTGGAGGTATGACCGGAGGTTCCCCGCGGACACGGACATCAGGAGTTCGGTCATGGTGCACCGGGCGACCTGTTTGATCCGGGTGGCGGATCTCATGCTGAACGGAGCGGACCAAGCCACGACCATGTCGCCCGACGGATGCACGTGACGTCCGTGCAGGAGGTTGAAGTCGTTCCTCATGCAGAGATATTTACAGCAGAACGTCAGAGGACCAAAGAGGAATGCTCGGAACATTCCGAGGAATGCTGGACCGCTTCTGGTCGGAGTCGAGGCCGTTCCGACCCCCTGGGAGTCCACAAGAGCTTCCTGGAGGATCCGGACCATGGAGATTCCGTCGGTCATGCAGGGGTGCATCCGGAACAGGAGAGCCGTGTCGCGCTGGGGACCGAAGTTGTGGTAGACCTGGACCTCCCACAGAGGGTGATGTTGAGGCAGCGGCTTGGAGGCCATTTCCGAGACATACTCCTGCAGGTCCTCTAGAGATGAGAGATACACGGAGGCGTCGTACACGTGGTTGTTGATGAAGAAGTTGTAGTCGTGGACCCACGCGTACCCGCAGCAGAACGGCACCACCTTCTCGGTGAACCGCGGGTAGAGTCGGTTCCCGTGTCGGTCCTCCGCAGAGATGACCCGAGAGTTGATGAGGTCGCGGATGCGGTCCGTGTCCAGCCCGGCTTGCACCACGATGAGACTCTGGACGAGGATGGAACTGGATTTAGGTTTGTGAAGCCAGATGTTCTCGGACGACGACATGTGTTCTCGACAACAGTATGCACAACAATGATTACAGAACCTACAGCAGCAGCATATATCACATATCCTTTTCACAATCACACACAAGGGAACCAAGACGACCACCAAAATCACCACAGGGCCAAACAGAAGCAAGGAAGCTAGAAGAAAGAAACACGTTGCTATGCAACTCAAACATAAACTCTTCGAGGTCACGTGAACTATCCTCTTAAAAGGTGCATTTGGAAATCCTAGGCGAACTGAATGTCTCTGGTATCCTTCAGTTCTGGAATGTGGAGGTGGAGACTCGTGATCTGATAAATCTATGTGGATTTCGTCGAGGTTCTCGGGATGACCCACGTTGAACTTGACCGTGTGAGATGGCGGCACAGCCTCTGGTTGCCGGGTGATGGCAGGCTCCGAACTCCTCGCAGCTTTCGTACTCCTGCTGTTGATCTCCACGTTCGGGCTTGTAGGAACTCTGGGAGTTTCGCTGATCTCAGCCGGTACAGAAGTCTGAACAAGATCGTGTTTTGAAACATCGGGTCTATGATTCGACCTGTTACCACTTTCAGATCTCTGCCCGGAAGAATCATCTGTCCTTTTGCTTTCTTTCTTTTCCTGTGGTGGCGATATAACGGCATCCTCAGTTTTTTTGGATGATTTATTTTTAACTTTAACGTCGGCTTTATCGCCTTTCTGATGTTTTGGTTTGCTGTTGGAATCGTCCACTTTTTGGCTGCCTTTGAGTAACGCTTTCTTCGCATCTTCAGCTTTCTTCGCTTTCTTCAAAGCAGCATCGGTAACCTGAGTTATTTTTATCTGTGGTTTAACGACCTTTTGGCTTTTCTGATTTTTGGCGGCTTTTGTACTGTCATTAGATTTATGTGGCGGTTGCTGATTTGCATTGGGTTTATGATTTTTAGCGGAATCTACAATTTGGCTTAAATTAGGAGTGGCTCCAATGGGTGGAGGGAGAACCGCCAGATCTATCAGTTGGTTGACTGGTCGGGGATATCGTATCCGAGTGTCGTGCTCAGACCGAGGTCGTTTCTTTTCGACCTTGTAGACCTCAAGTCTGTTTCCCAGAGTCTGGCTGTTGGAGAGTGGTTTAGGGGAGACAACTTCATGACTTGATGTTCTCCAGGTTGACTGAGTTACAGACTTGGGGTCCACGGAACTGGATGTGACCTTGACGTCGGTGGAGGTCGGGCGGCCTGACGGGTCATGATGGCTTCCTCTGCCATCCCTTCTGTCCATTGGACGGCAGCCGGGTCCATCACACAATCATGGCGCCACTAGCTGCAAGAAAGAAAGATCAAATTAATAATGTGCAATTTTAGGAAACCATTTTATTTTTATTGATTGATTTTATGTTGGGGGATGTTATTGATGGAATTGATGCATAATGCCACTGCAGACATCTTTTACACCTGTTTGATGTACGGTATATTATTTGATGTAAATTGTTAAATTCATGAGAAATGTTTTAAGCTTAAAAGGATTGATTTTTACCTATGTCCACTTTTATTATTTGTCATATGTAATATATAGAGCAATATTTGCAAGAATCTATGCTTTCAGGCATGAAATGCCAACGCAAATCCATCGAAATACACCATTTTACTTGACGGATGTAAACAATTGTTTGCTGACTACTGACTACTCATCTGTTTAGGTTTCCTGAATATGACATCACTTGGATGATGTCTCATGTCAACATTGCACACGGTTCTGTTAACCTAACAATCCATATAAATAAACAAACTGACTGCCTGGAAAATTAGCTTATGTATCTATAACAGGCCATTTGGAAGGAAATCAATCACTGTATGAGGTGTAGGATCATCAGTTATTTAGGGTTATACAAAAACATGAATTTGGTGTTTGAGTCATGTTGAGAAAAATACAACAGTTTATCTTGGAATTCCATAAATATAGTACATTTAATATCTTTCATTACAATGTACACTAAATATGTTATTAAAACATCTTTTTAGCCATCTACTCAGTGAGAGTGTATACATTGATTAACCTTATATCAACTAATGGCAACAAGAGATGCCCCATTAATTCAGTAAAGATCTGGATTCACTTAGCATGGAGATATGACATACGGTAGACTCAGAAACCCATGTGTTCCCACTTATCTATAATTACCGGTAGATCGAGATAAATGAGAACAAATGCATGCTAGGAAGATACTAGTATTGTTTGCCTGGTATTGAAAAATATCATGGAATTATTTTATTGTATGGAGATTAATGTTAATTCATAGTTTGGAAAAAGTAATATATACATGTAGTATATTGTTGAATACATTGTGCTAATATGTAGAGTGTCTATGCATGCATCTATATATACATTTACATGAACGAGTCTAGTATATGTTCCTGCTTGTTGATACCACATTCTAGGAATTACTGATATAACTCTTAACACTCTCCATGCTGGAGGCAACCGGAGATGCCCTAAAGAGCAGTATCTGTGTCTAATCCAGCAGGGAGATGGTTAAATGCACCAGATGTTGATTTCCTGCCAAATACGAAGAGTATTTTGAAAACAAATAAACTTTTACCGGTATGTAAGAAGTAGATTTTTTTTCACATCTTAAGCCCCATTGAAAGCATATTGCTTCATTTAATAAATTAACATGTGGAAATATAATTTTCTAATTCAATAATTTTGTTATATAAAATATTACTACATAATTATTTAAGCTTACCATAAACATGTAAGGAAAGAAAAAAGAAGGAAACCCCTTAAAATAGTATATCTTGGTTCAACAGAGAAACATAACAAAAGATATGTATCACCATTGTTTACACTGCATATAGACTAACAATTCCTTCTCTCATCACCATAGACATTGTACAGAATATAAACATCCACCAAAAAAATCCTTAGTCTGAAATAGTCATAAACTATACATGCTTTCCCTTTCTTTCTGGCTTGCATAAAATACCAAAGTTTAAATAGCATGTGTTGCTAGGCAACCCTACCTTCAGAATCCATTCCTTAGTTACCTCTCTCTTAGCTGCTTGTACAGACAGGAGGTGAATGCTGTTTGGGAGCTAGGTAATCATAGGTTAAGATATCTTCGTATGTAGGTGCGGAGGTGCCACAGAAAATGCCCACCAATCTCAGAGATCGCCTGCCGAGAAACACGCTCTGACCCACTGCCTTACTTACATAGAACCTTGTACATGGTAATGTTTAAACATGTGTGGTGTGAGAGTATGCGCGCGCGCGCGCACACACACACACACACACACACACACACACACACATGAACAGTGAACACACACATGAACACACATGAACACACACACACACACACACACATATGAACAGTGAACACACACATGAACACACACACACACGCACACACACACACACACACACACACGCACACACACGTACACACACACATGCATGAACATACACACACATGAACACACATGAATACGAACATGAACACACACACACACACACACACACGTACACACATGAACACACATACACATGAACACACACACACACATATGAACACACACACAGCACACACACACACACACACACATACACACACACACACACACACATATGAACACACACACACACACATATGAACACACACAGAAGGTAAAAAACAAAAAGGACTAGGTGGAATGTAACATACGGCTGCTATGCAGGTGTACTGTTACGTGGAATCCACTTTAGATGTATGGAGGATAACACTTGACTTGTTCCATGCTAAACACAGGAATATAACCTTGCGCTTCCCATCTAGTCTGCTTACGTGCTCAATACATGTATAATATTCCTCAACAATATTAATTAACAGCTAGTAGCCTGTTTGGACAACTTACTTTAGCTTAATATACTATTTTCACTATAAAGAATGTCCAAACTGACAATGCTCCAGGTATTCTTGAAACATTTATAGACGTACTGGAAGAAAAATGGCATCAGATTTCTAAAGACGAATTCTGAAAGTTGGTAGAAAGTTTCCCCACAAAATATTTTCTACCCCTTAATATATTTTGTTGAGTATACCGGTACCGGGTACATGTATACTAGTATATACATTCAGATTGCTCCATAAATATATGTAGTTTACCGTAATATGATACCTAAATTTTAGAAGATCTACCACTAACAAAAAGTATAATCTTGTATAATTGTTTGCAAAATAGTTTTTAATTTTCAAATATTAAAAAAAAAATCATAACAAAATATTCAACTAAAATGTAATTTAATCCAAATATTAATGTCAAGAGAAATATTGCTTATAAAAAATATGAAAATTGAGAACGATGTAATGTTTTCATGTTACATCAGCAAATAGAACTCTAGCTATTGGATAACAAAACAACTGTTAACATAGGTCATGTATATTGTCCTCTGTTGCATATCGTAATGAAATCAATAAAACAAATATGAGTTTCCGCAGCGCTCAATCAGCACCTGTCCACGCTGACCGTCTGGATGTATCGAGGAGACAATATGGTCGTTCAGACCAAGTACCAGGGGGACGTAAAACTGCAACTCCTGATAATTTCCCATTAAAAGTCATTTCGGTCATTGCCGGATCCACAGAGAATCCTGATGGAGAACCCTTGATTCCAGAGATTCCTGACAAGCGGGCGTCTCAATGTTCGTTGCTGTTGACCGATGTCTAATAATACTGGCACCGGCTGGCCACTTAAAGCAGCAAGATCGTCCCCCTTTTTAATGCTTTCTTTTCCGTTTTTACCTACCGTAATGTAAGTATTATGCGATTACCTTTATGGTGCAGAGTTTGGTGGAAAGAAATCACGTGAGTCTATATTTATAACAAAGCACTGTTGTCATATTATTATATGATGTACATTTATTTATTTTTTAATTGGGGTTTAGAACTACTTTCAAGATTCTTTCACATATATATCATGGTTTGCCAGTTTAAGGCAGGAGGTAACCTGCAACATCCATAGTGCTGAATGTTGCAGTAAACCTGCAAGAATCATCTGGTACTGACAAACCTTCATACTGTACAATCATCTGAAACCATATCATATCAGCTAATACACGTCAACTTATAAGTATAGGTTAAAGTACGAGAATGAGGTCTTGGTGCCAG
>JAUTBX010031560.1:0-13510 GCA_032361465.1 Lepetodrilus tevnianus | reverse complement strand
AAAAAAAAGAAGCAATAAAAGCCCAATGTCCACAAGCGAGGACCTCATTTCCCCCTAAAACTACAACACTTTACTTCTGGAAAATACTTAAATAACATTACATATCTGCAAGTTATCCCAAATTGAGCATGTAATCATTCAAAATAATTTTTGCAAACAAATAATATATGGCTGGGTCTGAAGAGGATATGCAGTGTACACGTTTAATTGCAGTAGAATGGTGACGATATTTGACTCCAGTTAGTGAATATGGAGTTTAACGTCGCTGCGGGAATCTTTCACCCATTTGCGACGAGACTCCATCAAGGAACTATAGTTGTACATTTGACCGCTATAGTAGTGTCCAGACCAGTCCTGTGGGAAATGGACATGATGCATGACCTCTCGGTGGTCTGCACTCCTTGACCTGGTCAAGCAGCCAATACTGGACATGATTGTAGACCACTTGGTGTTAATGTCCCGCTAATTGAGTGTCCGTGTCGCTAATTGAGTGTCGATGCCGGTAACACTAATTAACAGCCAGCGGGAGTCACTTATACCTGCATCGTGTAGTGTCGTGTATTTATACTCGCATGCATAATTCAGCAGAGTTATTTTAGGGAAGCATTATCATTATGTAGTTTACCTTCAAGGATCAAGATAATTGAAGCCATTACAGTCGCACCGTGTCATGTCGTGCAACATAATAGAGATGCGTACTGAAACAGCTTATGGTGGGTTTGTGGTCGCGGTGCACACGAAACAATGTGTACGAGTGAGTGAGTGAGTGAATATGGAGTTTAACGTCGCTGCGGGAATCTTTCACCCATTTGCGACGACAATGTGTACGAAAACAACAGTCTAGACAAACTGAAGGATTGCATGTGCGGAGTTTATATTTTATTATGTTTGAATTGAATGTAATCAACTTAATTTAGTTCAAATAAGTCAATAGTAACAAATTTATATAAATGTGTTACATTTTATAACAACTTTGGTTGTATGCTCCCCAAGGAGAAGAAAAAGTTGGTGTTATACTGAACCATTGACTGAAGAAATATGTTTGACTTTGATCAATGGATTAATTTTCTTTATTTTAAATATATTTTATATTAATATTTTGATTAAGCAGATTAATTAATCATTATTATTATTATTATTTTTATTATTATTATTATTATTACCATTAGTATTACTATTATTATTAGTACTGCATATACATTTTAAATACACCCTATATTAATATATTAATTAATGAGATTAATTAATCATTATTATTATTATTGTTATAAAACACTAGTAACTTTCATCATTGGAATGGTTTAATTACAAGATGTTTCAATGTTTTCGTCAATAATGTCGCATGTACTGCATTGACATAAACTCGCAGTTACTTAATTTTTTTACCTTTCGCAGCAGTTTCTGCAATTTGTCCAGCTTAGGGAAGCTGATGCACCGGGGATGTCTTCCTAGCGACGACATAGTCACCGTGACGACGGCCACGAGCCTGCACACCTCCTCACAAAGCCCTCCGCAGTAACCGTGCAGTGGTGCGGTCTTCAGTAAACAGACAACTTCACCGCGCCTTGGAGACACCGACGTTCGCAGTTCATGGTGGCTTTATTTCATTGCCCCCTCAGCCTGCTGTATCACAATAAAACCAGTTGACTCCCTGAAGAAACTCCAATAAGTAACAAGCCACGGAGATGACGCAAGTGCGATTAATTCCACTCTGTCCGATGTCGATGACGTCCAAAACAGCTGAATGTAATCGTGCCTGTAAATGTGGATAATAGCCGTAGTTGATGGCGGTAACTGCTTATAACATCTGCTGTCAAAAACTTATTTATAACTAATGTCATAAAATATCCCGAGATGGGTTACCATAAATTAAGAGATATAAATTAAGAGACATAAATTACGAAATTACCATAAATCTAATATCAGATTGATTCGTGAAACAACAATTGTTTCAAATGACAATTGTCAGAATTGGAAAAATATAACAATAATATGTTAAGTTTATTATTAGAAATATCTATCCAATGAGATCCATATCGAATTACCTAGCAACAGCTGCATTGTCACCATGTATCTAGCAACTTTAGGAAAGATTTCAAAATTGGATCAAAACATATTAATATATCATTCAAAATGATGACATGTTTATTAATATTGTATAACAAACTTAGTTTACAATACACTCAGTATGTCTGTGACCCATCTACTGTACAAACCATCTATAATACTCCTTGAATTTCTAAAACGTCAGATGAAACATTTCACGATATATCGTAATAAAAATTGAGAAGCCACCATTAAAATCATGAAACGTTAGGATCAACATAATTTCATATCAATCCTCATCTTCAGGTACAAGTAATAGAATTTGCATCAACATCATCGAGGCAATGTCGTCATTTACAGCAATAGTACCAAGCAGAATTTTGAAAAATGTAAAAACATATCCCGAACAATTAGCCTAGTAGAAAACAAGTTTGTACATATCTGTACTGTACTCGCAATTAGCCTACTTGAACACAAGTTTGTACATATATCTTCACTGTACTCACAGATTGCAAGTATTCCTGTTGCTAGAGATGCATCTGTACAACTCTGCGTTATCACGTGTTTATCCGCAAGGATTGCAACAATCTTCAAGATAATAATCTTCTTAACTGGCTTAACAACTCCACTTGACGTCGCAATCAAATATGGTTTGTGACTTGGATCAAGGCTTCCCGAGATTTAATGCGATAAAACTGTGAAAGAAAAAAATTGGTTCTCCAAGACAACACATGCAACTTGATTTTCTTTTTTTGCAAAAATTATCCGTGGCCTGGTAAACAGTTGAGAAGGTTTGCAACGGCTGCTGCTAGGGTTTCCTTTGATCCGGTATGCAAAACGTGAATTTTACACCACGTTGTGTCCGTGTAAATCAATAGTCACCTGCTAGACTAACAAAGATTTCTTGTTGACCAGGCCGTCGTACTCTAACATGCACCTTCTCATGAACCGGTACGTAAACATGACAGTTTTCGATGACCGTATAGCTTATGCATGTACTTGAAATCAACAACTCCTGCACTGGGTTACATCACAACTTCAAACCTTCACAGCGAGGTGCGACAGATAGAAGAGACACATCCAATGAATGCACAGCATCTTCAATATGCTTTTCAACATCGTAAGTGTCGGGCATAGATCATTTGAATTTCGCCAATCGCTGAACCTCGGAAGCTCCAGACAGTGTTGTATGTATATACACACGCGCGCGAGCTGTACGAGAACACTATCACACCTGTATGTCACGCTGAGTGGCCAGCCAAGCTTGACAGTTGACTTATGAACTTACCAGGGCCTCACTCCCAACCTCAACGAGGGATATCTTTAAGCCCGTCTTTACCTGAGGACAAGGTGATTATAGCGGTCTGGAGGCGATAGATGAGCTACTTACTAACCGCAAGTAATTGTTATGTCAGCTAGCTGCACCTCAGACACAATCCATTAGTAATGTTCGTGCAGTTTCATATACTTTAGACGACAGCAAGCTCGACACACGGCATGAATGCCGATCAAAGGTTAGGGGACATTAAAGCAACTCCAGTCTTGAGTGGATCTGGATGAGTGATGAATTAGTTCCAGCTCAGCATGAAATCTGCTGCAAGGAGATTATTCCAGCCGACAGACGCATAAATCTGACAAGTCTGCATATGAATATAACCTTCACATTATCTTCCTCAGAATCAGGACTAGGACAACGTGACAGTTATATAACCAGGGGGATGACAGCTGATGCTTAACTGCACTGCATGTCCACAAATGCTGCACTCTTCTCTGCGTGATACCAATGTCCTGGAGACACAGACTCCAGTAACTACAGTGAGTATCAGCACTTCCCATCCCGTCTCTACCTTGTGCTCAATCGTAATAAAGAAAGTAAGGAGAACAACTTCTTTTGAAGCTGGAGAGATATCTATTTCCAGGTCCCGTCAAGTTGTACTCATGACCGGACCAAGACATGATATTGCACCCAATGATTTCTGGTTCAAAGTGTGGCTAGCTAATGTTATTACCAGCTTCAGTAGACGGATTATTCTTTGAAGTGAGAGCCCGTACTGTACGCAGGTCGATCTGCCCTTACAGAAGGTCATGAATGACCACGAGACCATCAGAATCTGTCACATACATTTAGCCAGGAATGCAATAAATGTAATAAATGGTCTTATCAGACTGGCCGGACAAGAGCAATCGACTTTCTGCCAATACAGAACATTACTTAATCATATTTCACCAATTTACACATAGAGAACTGATATAGGATGGGGAAAATGTATGATGACCACATTTCAGAATGATCATCCATAGAATGCCTGTCACATTAAAACTAGTTATTTATTCTGTTATATACATATCCAACATTAAATTCTCATTCTCCTCCTCCTCCTCCTCCTCCTCCTCCTCCTCCTCCTCCTCAGTTTTCTTCTTCTTCTTCTTCTTTTTCTGTTTCTTCTTCTTTTTCTGTTTCTTCTTCTTAGCACATTTCCAGATACGATTATGATTTCATGGCAACAATTTGTCCATTCAAGATATCAACATTTCTTAACTTAGCACATTAAACATAATATTATCATTGAAGGTTTATCTTCATACATCAAAGCAATGCTTTGCAGTCAATGAGTGAATGCATGATTTGAGATGTGACACTGCTTTCTATGATATTCCAATGATAGTATTGAGATCTGTTTATGTAGGTGATATATAAACATCTAAATTGGCAACCAAATTCAATATTCAACTCATAGATAAATAACAGTAAACATGGTAGAAATAGTGATTCTATAGTACTGAAAATAATGACGAAAAAAACCTGCACAATGTTAGTTTAACATAGTTTAGGGGTCGGCACAAACAATTATTCAGAAATGCAGAAAATAACCCCTTCTCATGGTCCAAACAGCATGAGAAACGAATATAACAATTGATGGCCGAAGTAAATATTTCGCCACAATGGGTATTCCGGCAAATAATAGGAGTCGTTAGAATGCTTCAGAGGTGAAGGATTGTCATATCGGGAGAGACATCTTTGTCCTGTAAAGGGACATTGAATTTTCATGCATAATAAGCAAAGAATGGGAATACATTACAACAGAATCCCTGTACAATAGCACGCATACTTTCTGTGACCTGGAGGTTGAAAAGGTTGGGAGCAATTATGTTTTTCGAGGTATGGACGCCTCCAGTTTTTGAAGGTTTCTTTTGACATCGCGATCTATGGATGAAGCCGTTAATTGTTCTCGTACATATATCAAAACTCTAATGCGTTTCATGAACTATATTTCCGTCATTGACCGAGATCTCGTTGTTGAACAAAATGATCAGCTGGATAATCACAGTTTCCTCAATTAGGGCCAAACACCTCATTGAAGCCGATGCAACTGACTTCAAAGGGTTTGGATGGACACTCCAGGGATGACTGTTTGAGCAATATTAGATGTGGGAATACTAGGGAAGTGCCAACACTACAAACTCTTTCAAGCAGAAATCCATCTCCTGAACACAACCTACTGGGATTGCTCTGATATTCAGCCAAGATAATGTTTTCATTATAACAAGGATTTGTTCAATACTACAGATTTCAGTACTACAGAGACAATAGTGAAAAATTCAACAATTCTGAACTTGAAGAACAATAGATAGTTCTATATATGCAAGTAATTGATATATGGTTAGACTTGTACTTATAAAGTTTCATAGAAAACTAAATCCAAGGATGTTTCTTTTCAATTCTAGTACTCATCTTAAAACATGATTCTAGATTAACTAGACATACTTGTGTTTTTAGCCAACTAATATGGTACTTTTTAGGTGAATTAAAATACATGGGATTCTAAAATGGATTAACAATAGGTGGCCTGTTTTATGTCAGAATCTACACTGGGAAATCAATACAAATGTTTAGTTGGGAAATGTTAACATTGTTGAATCACTGTCTGAGCATGTAATTAAAACTTTACAGTATTGTGTTGGAAAGCTTGAACGATTCACCAGAATACAACTAGCACTTTCAATTGAATGAACAAATGTCTTGATATCCAAGAAGAATCCAAATTACTTATTTATCCTTTTTGGAGAGTTAACAAATAGTCCATGACTTTCTAAGAACCAAATTCTTCTAAAAATATGTTTGGATGAAGAACATCAAGTTGATATTAAATAGGTATTAATGATATTTTACTTGCAACAAGCACTTAAATTTAATCCTTTGTTTCTGTGCCCAAGTGTACATACATAACTCGATATCCCTTAGCACCAATGGACAGTTCTTTAAACCGTTTTGAGTGTTTTCCCAGAAACTTTAAAGTCTTGGAAAATCAAATTATATAAGTAGATATAAGTAGATATATAATTTGATTTTCCAAGACTTCCAAGTTCACGGAAAAACACTCAAAACAATTTCCAAAACTTGTCAGAACTTTTCAAAACCTGTACGAACTATGCTACACCAAGTAGAGACATATGTCTGTACAAAATTCACTTTGTTACTAATGGAGATGAGACTAGGCACCCTACTTACTATAAAGTGTTTGAATGGTTTGCATATTTCCCCCGTCCAAGAGCAAGTTCATGTTTTGACCCAGATTAATTGTTTATGTTCGTTAATATATGTCTCATATCCAGACATATTAATTGTTTATGGCCTACTTAACAGGAGCCCAAGTTGACTGTAGTTATCTTGATTACAACGCCTGATCTCCCACAACTTCCTGGGAATCTCTCTCCCACACACTTACAGACAGGATATATACGTATATGTGCATGAAACATGTCACACTTGCAAGCAGGAAATCTACATCACTTCCTATTGCAATTTAATATGAAAGTAAAAGTATGTACACTACGGGGAACACTCATACGCATTCCATTTCAGCGTTGTAAAAAGCTAACACTATATATAGTGGAAATAGAGAACAGACTACACTGTATGCTACTTGCATTTCATTGGCTGTTGTAGCCAGTAATATTCAATTTGTTAACTTTACCTTATTAAACTATAATATGAATAATTGTATTAATAACAGATACTTGAATATTATGATGTGTTGAAAATAACATCTAGTAGATAATCATTGCAAAAATGTTGGTATGGTATAATATAGGTTTGTACATTGTATATTGATAATTAACATGTTTTGAAAAGTTATGTGTCTACACATCAAAAAGATACTTGATTAAACTGTTTTTCAAATACAAAGCTAATTGGAAAATTCAAGTTTCATCTTCAGACATCTAATTTCCTGTCCACTCCGAGTCGAGTTGTATTTTATGACATCACATTTTTCACAAACTGATCATTTCAATCGGAACCACAAATACAACAGTTCCAACTCGTCTCATCTCGTGGATCAGGACCGACACTGGGGGCTATTTTCTCGTAATCTATGAATCAATCGTATCCCCTGATACTCGAGATCCCCGTCCACACGCCTAATTCCTCCGCTACAGACCCCACATCAAGTATTCAGCGCTAAATTAATCTACTGACTCAATTCCTTTGTTCTGCCAGTAATTTCTAGATGGATCCCCAATGCCAACATGTCTTCAAGTGTTTGGCATCCCTTCAAATTGGATTTAAATTGATTTCCCTTATTTGTGGAGCTCCACCAGATGGGATTAGAGGGCAAATTGTGGGCCACGTTTACAGGATGAGAATGTATATAATTTGATTTTCTTAAAATAAAATGTGTAAAAAAGAAAATCACACAAAAAACAAAAGAGCATTTCCTCGTACAATAAATAGATTTCCAAGGTATTTCTATTGGAATGTTGATTGATAATCTTTTAAAATAGAAATGTAAAATAGATGCAAATACCTTTTACTTTAGTAAAGTACAAATATGTCTAAGCAATAATATTATATTATTTTTATAAAGTCATGTACAATTACATTTACATGCAGTTTATTTTCAATAAATCTAAATTTTTATTTAACTTTGAAATTTTCTTTAAATTTATTTTCTGATGACTAGTATTAAATCAGAAATAAATAACACAAGTGCAAACCATTATGCATCACATGTACAAGATTTTATGGATAACAGTATCACAATAATATGCAGCATGACAATGCCAGATGCAAGATGTTACGTACGCAATCACATTATTAATTATTTCTACTGTTACATTCGTCCACATTCATTCATCATTCCAGTGGCAAACTGGTCACATGTCAATAGCACATCAAAGCCTTATAGAACAGCGTAAGGTAGAAACTGTCAACTTTTCCACGGATCGATATCACTCTAGGACTATGTCGCCAGCAAACATCACATTACCTAGTTAGAAGCCTCGGTGTCGACATTTGACATTAAATTGTGTCATGCTGGTTTATAATGTAAAATAATTGTTTATTTTGCCGCGGAATGGACCGACATGAAGACGGCTGGCTGATTTTATGTTTCTGACCACATTAGCTCCGCAGTCCGATGACATTAAGTACAGGCAATCACTTAAGTCTGACTGTTGTCGATTCCGTGTCGGTGTCACTGTGTGGAAGGCAAACATATCAATAGTGGTGGCTTTTCTGGAATACATCTCATGTATATTTCATTTGGCAAACAATTAAACACTTGGAGAAACATTATTATGGATTGCCATTAATACAGTGTTGTACCAATGTAAATATACCTTAAAGATCACTCAGAGAAATGTAGGACAGATCTTATTAAGAAATAGCGAGCGATGTATATGACACTCAATTATAAATGCTAGCAAATGTTAATAATAATAAATTCAAACATTATATTGAGTAGCAAATTTCATGCAGAATAAGTTATCTATATTTTCATATAATTTTATAAATATAATAATTTAATTGAAAATAGATATTTTAATATACTATTATGATATTAAATTCAATACTTTCAAATAAAATATGTTAATTGTATGTATAAAGTCATTTTTCTTCATGGCATTGATTATTTTTCTTATTCAGTTGGTTAATGTAAATTACCATATGGATATATTACATAAATGTGTAAATTGGCATGCACCAAACTAAACTGTTTCATGATAATCTTTCAATAGAATGTTTCTTGTTCTTAAATGAACAGCATCATCACAGAAACACAGAAGACATCTGCCGTCGCTAGAAAACCACAAATTTATCAGGAGTCAAGCTGTCTGGATATTTACCGAATGTGACCGACTATAAACATACATCAGACCAAGCAGCGTCTAAGTCCATTCCATTGTTGACAGAATTACTAGCAGTGAGACTGGACAATCAAATTATGATGAGGCAAGAGTTTTGTACAAGGTCTTCAGTACTAAAGGATTTGCAGGGTCTGTTGTGTAATGATGAATACCTTTAGTGCCACAGTGTCAATGTGCCATATTATACATGGAACTCACCACCACCCCTCCAATGTCTAACAGTATGCCACTCTCTTCACACTACCCTTCCTATTGTACGTGTCATAGTGTAGACTGTGCCACACTTGTTCTCACATAAATTCACCTATTCAAAATAACCCGCTAGAACAGTTAAGCAAGTCTAGAATACTGGAAGACAGTTCACCCTCTCCATGCTGGAGGCAACCGGAAATGCCCTAAAGAGCAGTGTATGACCTAAAGAGCAGTGTCTGTGGTGTGTCTGTATCTAATCCAGCAGGGAGAGGGTTAAGAAAGTAAAGTATTTTTGTGGCTCTTTTCTTTTAAATATAATAGCAATCAATATGATTTATTTAAAAATTGTTTACTGTCATATCTGGTACGATGGATAGAGGGTTAATTGGTGCTACAGCATATCATTATCTCTACAATCCCCTATCCATATTATGTCTTAGTGCTACATTGTGCCATTTTCTCCACATTCCCTTATCCATATGTCTTGGTGATACATTGTGCCATTTCTCTACACTTCCCAACCTCCCATGTCTTGTGCTCCCCGACATGAAGCGTCCATTGATTGACAGACTTCTGTGAGAGCCCTTTCGCGCTCATCTCCTGGGGAGAGTAGGATTAGACAGCGCTTTTATTTTTTGATTCCACAAAGAAAGCTGATTAACGGGAAACCTCCAGGGGATGATATTGGAGAAAGATGCACCGACTGTGAATCCTCATCAAAGGGAATCTCCACCCCACCCCCACCCCACCGCCACCCCCACCCACCACCAACCTTCATTTCCCTTATATTAAGTTCAATGCAGGATATTGCACATTAGTTATGTCAGCAGTTATAGGATGTCTGAGGTAATAGATACTCTAATGACACGATGAATAACTGAGCAGTAACAGGGAAACAGCGTAGACACACCCCACACACACCACACACCCCTTTGTCCCCTTTATATTAAGTTCAATTCAGGTTATTGCACATTAGTTATGTTAGCGGCAGTTATAGGATGTCTGAGGTAATAGATATTCTAATAAGGACACGATGAATATCTGAGCAGTAAATGTAAATGGTTGGGTTTTTAATAAGAAAATGATTGGTGCCTGAGTAATGACATGATTGGCATTTGAATCTGTAAATGATTGAATTCTAAGTGAGAATATGAACGGTACTATTTGAATAAGGATATCAGTGGTATAGGCATGAAGATTGCTACTTGAGTAAAACAAATGGTTAGGATGTAATTGATTTACAGGTACATGATTGTTTTGAGAAAAAATGGAAACCCCAGAATGATATGGTCATATGAATAAACCTATTGGCGCCTACAAAGGCAGCTTGGGTTGTATACTCCCCAGGGAGTTGAGAAAAAACGAGAGCAAACTGATGCATTGACTGGGGTAATAATGTACTGCTATGAGTCTACCCTAGAGTGTGGATTTGGTGTTCACATTATTATTATTATTATTATTATTATTATTATTATTATTATTAATAATAAAACTAGAGACAAGAACAGTATATGAATAAGGACATAACTGGTATATGTAGACAAGGCCATGATTAGAATATGCTTCCAATCATGAATGAGTATACTACTGAGAAGCTATACCATGTTTGTATGTAGGCCCATGATTAGAATATTCTTCCAATCATGAATGAGTATACTACTGAGAAGTTATACCATGTTTGTATGTAGGCCTACTAGATTATCTTCAACCATTAATAAGGTAGTTAATAAATAATGAGTAAATAAATGACCATTCACACCAGTTTTCAAGGACACACATGAAGTGGAATAGTGAGTGCATGGAATATGTTTTAAGTGAGCATCAAAGGGAGCCTGTGTGAACGTCGGAAGCCATTCAGTACAAGGGAGACAATCCTGTGAACGTATACATCTAAACTTTAACACTGATTTACACGTTAATAACGATTCCCAGCTTGATAGTTAGGTGTGACGCATAGGCTGTACACCGTACACTACAGCATAGACTGTACACTGTACACTACAGCATACACAGTGTGGGTTCAGTGTGGGTTCATTGTGGGTTCATTGTGGGTTCATTGTGTGCAAAGAGTGACAGGGTTGTCACTTAATGCTTCAAAGATATTCATGAAAGCCTTTGGCAAAGAAAATCTCCGAAGCAGACCAGGTAATGAGCTATTAGAGGAGAGAGACAATGAACCTTCAGGTACAATACAGATAATATACCCTGACAGGAAGATCACATATGTGGGTGTGCATGTTCCTATTATGTCCATTTCCAGTGCAAGTATTTGTAATAATATAGATATGAAGATAAGTGCATACCAATAATAAGCTAAAGGTATGTACATTTCACCACAGGTGGCGTTAACATACAATACCATAGCAGTGATTATCTTGTCAAATAGTACTTAGAGAATAGCTTAACATTGAAAGTTAAACATTAACGATCTATTGGTTGGCTGCTGACAATTCAGAAATACAATGACATTCTTGTTCAATTTTCATTAGTACCCACTCATCCATGACAAATTCCTCAAGTTAATTTAGTTTTATGTCATCATCATTACAGTTAATGGACTGGAACATTTACAAAGGATGCGCACTATGACCTCACTTTAAACGGACTTTGAGGAATTTATTAACATTAACATTTACAGTTAAAGGATGGCTGCACTTTATGATTTAACACACCTCATGAATTAAATGTCTTACAAGAAAAGCAAGCAGTTTTTAATATTACAACAAATTCTAACAAACGTTAGGTGAAGTATCTATGTTATATGCCAGCCACCTCCTATCATAGAGTGGATCATGGATGTCATAATCTGTTTAACATCACATGGAGTAATATAATACATGTGACATTCCACTTGGTGCAATATGGTATTGGTGCTGGTACAGTGAGATGTCAATATGGTGGATCATGAGTAAATTATTGTATTACGCTACAGGGCAATATTTCACCAATAAGTGGCGAGGTAGATCATGAACATGACATCATATGGGGAATTGGATGTAGTAGTATTACACACATTTCAGTGTCAGTGGTTTAGTGTGACCCATTGGTGTCATGTAATAATCTGTCTGACATCACATGGCGTATTATATTTGGTGCGTTTCATTGGCGCGGTGTGATGTCAATATTCTACTGGGCAGATGTTCAGCCACAGACAAGGATCAACAATATTGAAGTTATTACAATAATTCCTCATTACTTAATTGGGCTCTAGATGTAAAGATGTATTGGCAGTGTTCGAAATAAGAGCCCGTCCGCACACCCCCGTCCGCACGCCCGCGACAGGTTATTATCATCGAGGACTGGTAATGTTTTATGCTTGCACGCCCGCACGTCGTGCTACTTTTTGTTTGTTTTTCAAAATGTATATGATCGATCACCGATCAACATGTATGAGAACGGGTAACTTCTCAGACTTTCCAGTCCTCATGTCTGGCAGTGAAATTGCTGGAGTTTTATACACTGGTATTGGATGTGGTACTAGATGCTGGGGGTACATACAAGACCAGGGGAAGTAACTCACCCTCTTGATCTGGTTGGTGCGTCTGATGGCTCCCATAGCCGCCACTCGGTACTCCTCCTCCAAGTGGTCATACTGCAGCTGTATACGGCTGAAATATACGTAATATACTCTTGTATACGGCTGAACTAGAGGAACTATATGACCTGTTCACCTTCCATGGTATTTTTCACATAGCAGGGAATGGGCACCCAGTAGGATGAGATGGTGATGTGAATATTAAATTAACATTTAAATACATCAGCTGAGATTAATCTTGGTTGTTATATGGAATTGTTGCATCGTTAATGTACACATTAAATTATTGTTATTATTTGTATTGTTATTATTGTTATTATTATTATTAGTATTAGTATTATTAGATTGCATAGCATTCCCTACGACACTGACATATTACACCTGTTTATCTATAAACACATGCACAATTAAATAAAGACCACTGGATTTGTTTGTTTTTTATTGGGGATTCTAAGAGTTGCTTTCAAGATGAATCCACCAATTCTGTGTCTCAGAGTTTTTACGACCTGGCCCCCCGTTGCACGACGCTCTTGTAGGGCTACAATAGTTGTAACTGGGCTCCTGCCACAACAGAAAGCGTTGACGTTA
>JAUTBX010031117.1:0-13523 GCA_032361465.1 Lepetodrilus tevnianus | reverse complement strand
GCTAGTGATAAGATCAATCCCTGTTGTGGCATCTCTGGTTGCCTTCAGCAGGGAGAGGGTTAAAGGGGAAGACTATAGTACCTCTCTGACTGTGCAAGGACAATTCCAATCTCATTAAAATCAGATCTCAGCGCAGCGCGCGAGTATCATATATATCTGTTTGAGCTAGTTACGATTGAGATCGTGTGTTCGAAATTACGTCCGTTACATTTGGTATTGACAAAACCTGACAAAACCTGACAGTGCTCTCACATGAACTGTGATAAGATATTTCTTGATCTTTTACTCCAATGCTTCAGTTTTGATATGCTATATAAACGTTTTCTATGTAATACTCGTCATGTCGAATCGTGAAGAATCTGGTTGTCCAAGTGATGGATATGCACACTTGGACAAATGAATACTAGTAGGTCCTAATAAAAATTGGATGTTGCATTCATAGCGGTTAAAATAAAGGAACAACCGAGATAATATGGGTGTCAATGCATTTCATGCCAATATATAATAGGTATTCGTCAGATAAGAGCCTCGCCAACGGAGTTGAAAATAGCAGTATCTACGGTACAGGGTATTTGATGTAATAGTATAGACGGTGCTTTGAGGATATTATGTGCAATAACCGTAACAATATTGATGCCTCTCGATGTTCATTCAAATACTAGTAGATGACACAGGAGTACAGGTGGCCTATTCTCGAAACGTTCTTACGAACATCTCGTTCTTGGCCTAAGAACAGTTCTTATATTAACACTCTTATAGTATGGCTACAAACTGTTCTTAGGCTAAGAAGTTCGCAAGAACGTTTCGAGAATAGGCCCCCCTGGATTGTCTGTAATTATCTCACACATTGTATACACTATGCTTCTATCTGTACAACAGAACAGCAGTCATGGTGCTGGATGCCCATTCATGCACGAGATAATGTGAAGAAGAGCATCAGCACAGCAAATATTGAGCCTTTTTGCCCTTTCAAACTTTCGACCAATCCAAGCTATTGTATCTCCGGATGTTTAGAGTATACGTAACCGCACGCAACGCTTGTGTGTCTAGTGGAACTCTGATTGGTCGATATATATTAATGCATGCATTTATTCATCCTGGTTGGGTGGTTGATTTCGGGTTTAAGTCACTTTCTAGAATATTTCACTAATATCATGACTTGCATGCATATGTACTGCTTGACACCAGTTTTTATAGTGCTAGTTCACTTAGAATATCATGTCGCAGATAGAACAATGATACCCCACTCAGACACAGTATACTGACTCCTTGCTTTATCCCTTTAATGCTGAGCACCAAGCAGGGAAACTACAAGTACCACCTTTTAACGTCTTTTGGTAGGACGCGACCGGGGATCGAACCCACGACCTTCCGCACTCCGGGTCGACGCTCTAACCATTACGCCACGAAGCCGGCTATATTCATCCTGAGTTCTATATAGGCAGTGATCCCAGTGTATTTGACGGCGGTTAGTAATTTTCTAGGATGCCCAGGAAGTAGTTATATATCTAATAGGGTTAGGGAATTCTCTGTGCTGGCAGGGCTGTGCTGCTGCAGAAGGTATGTACATCCTGTGGGGACGGTCGAGTCATCAATGTGTTCTACACCAAAGACTGATGACAGAGCATAGCTTTGACACAGTGCAAGATTGGCACACTGTGGTCTAGTGGTGGTGTCATGTAACAGATTGCTTGCTATTGGTGGAGTCTTTACTTTCTACATGAATGCAAAATGAACACAAATTTATATCAATAAACATTTATTCATGAAAAATGCAGGTATGAAAAGGTATTATTGTCTCTCCTTTCTTTATATGTAATACTTTTTTTAAATTAATAAATCAAATTATTTTATTCAATCCATCAATCCACACATAAAACGTGTAAAATTCCAGATTTTCTTTCTCACCCAAAAATAAGAACATAATTAGTCAGAATATTTTTACTGGTAACAAATAACATTTCCTCCACATCCAAATGAAAAATTAACACTAGTATCATCCTGTGGTTGTACTAATAAACACAGAGAGATTATGTATTGCACAGAGCTATAAAGGCAATTGACAACAAACATGAAACATAACATCAACAGTATGCCTTTTGTGAAATATTACCACATACATGTAATAGCATAGGGCAGATACTGAACATTACAGCCATGTACGACCAACTCCTAGATATGGAGCCAAGTGTTCAGTACTACTAGTATTCAGTTCAACATGTCCATGGCAATATTGATGGTAGATTGGTGTGGTAATGAGCTAGACATTTGTTAGTATTCATGAATACTTTCATAGTGCGTTAATGAACTAGTGTTGATTACCTACCATGCTCACATATCAGGATGAATGACTGAATGAATGAATGAGTTAGTGCTCTACGTCGCGGCAGGAATATTTCACCAATACGCGACTAATACAATGTTATATCACTCACTTATAAGAAACCATTCAGGAAAAACTTAAACATGTATAATGAATAATACTATATTCCAGTTCCTGTGAAAGTCACTTATTAGCAGAATAATTAGTAGACAATGACTTTTGATCATAATTACTCTAAATCTTCCCCTAAAAAGCTTCTTAAAAGATGGGGTATTATTAACATTTCTTGAGGTCCCTTATGTCAAAGGATACAATGGAGAATGGGTATGAAAAGCAGCAATATTTGCACTATGCCCCAAATTCAAGATCACATCAAGGTAAATTTACAACAACAACAAAACAAACAACGTAACAAACCTCAATATCTAATTTCAATAGTAAAACTGAGACTACCAAAGAATAAATGTAAGCAGTAGTTTCGATGGGTCTGCCTTGTACCTGTAGAAATCTGATTCCCAACATTGTCATGTGCATTGAATATCAGGTCATCCAGTGCTTTATCCAGTGGTTTATGAACAGAGGTTGATAAATACCATTGCAGACAGAGGCATTAAGCACATTTGGGCCTCTCTGAAACAGTAGGTTGACATAACAAAACACACATTCAAACTGGAAATGATTGCCTATTGCATAGTGACTATGATAACAATTTGAGCTTAAAGCCTTGGGGACCACTTGTACAATTGTATTTGTGATTCTGTCAAAGACAAAGTAATGCAATTCAATCGTTGACTAGCCCCCTGTATTGTCTGAAATAACTGACACAATACTAATTTTAAAACAAGCTTGCATGCTGCCTGACAATTGTAAATACTTTATACTTCATAAATAGATACTTCATGTCTTCTTGGGTCAGAGATATGCACTCATCCCTAAATAGTAGGTTTCCATGACGTGGCATGGCCCCTACCAATCAAAATGCATGTTACAAAATGAAATAAGAATGAAGTAATCCTAGGCCAATATTCTTGGAACTTCTTAGTGAGAAAATATCCATTCTAAAATTAACATAAGCATAAACCCAGTTAGGCAAATTCTTAGAACTTATGAACTTCTTAGGATTTGCAAAGTTTCGAGAATACGGCCACTGGTATTTTATAAATTAAAGAAACGATCCTATGATGGCTGGGTAATTTTCACTAAGATTACCTACTACAAGAATAGTAATGCCAAATTAATTCACTGTTAATTCCATTTATACATGTTATAAAGGTGATATATATTTGTTTGCATAGGAATGTTTATTTGTTTGCACATAGGCCACAAAGTGGCCCTTCCAATCAAATTACTTCTAATTTAAAATTTAATAAATAAAATTCTACATAATTTCTCCTCAGATTTCACTCAGATGATCTATTCTATGTCTAATAATAAAATTCTACATAATTTCTGCTCAGAGTTCACTCAGAGTATCTATTATATCTAATATAATATATGAAAATAAAAGCATTTACATTCAATACGTAAAAGTTAATAGACATTCATCTGTTTCCATATCATCTCTGTCACATTTCTGCCATAATGTCAACCTTCCACTTAGGTCTGAGTGGATATCTGAGGCCCTTGCTAGATCTGTCTAAATGACTGTCTGAAGCTCAACATAGGTGTCATCTCAAAAGTTTAAAACAATTTTTACTTATAACAAAGGTGTCTAAATTTGTATTCAGTGATTCAAAATTACCTCCCTTTTACGTTGCTTCAACCAAATTTGAAGGAAGCAAATGTAAAATATCACATTTTTTCACAAGCAAATTAGTGTTTCTCTTTGACTTAATAAATGCCCCACCCAAATCAAGTTTTTTAATGCCCTGGTTATATAATACATCAAATACGGTACTAATAGAACACTATCAATCACAAATAAATTCAGATAATGTTTTTAGCACTGATACATCCTGCACCGACACGTTGATACGTTAATACTACGTAGTACACTGTACATGTATAGCTGACATTGTTTTCAGCTCGCTGCACTTTAGCAATGCTACTTGTGGATAATTGAGGAGGTAGTTTCAAGTGTAATACTGAAATAGCACCAAGTCTTCAGTACTTCAGTACTAACTAGATCAGCAAAGCTAAATAAATGCTAATTCTATTCTTGGAATATCAGCAAATTAATTTGAACACTCTCCCTGCTGGATTAGGCACAGACACTGCTCTTTAGGGCATCTCTGGTTGCCTTCAGTGTGGTGAGGGATAAGATACTATAATGTTAACAGTGTAGTCTTGCTCTGAAAATAATACCAAAAATAATGTAACGCCTTGACTGTAACGCCATAAATACCCACACTTACAACTTAGGCTATACTAGTATATGTTTAATACAGTCTTTCCCATCTGACACCTAGATACAAGATTCAGACCAAATATTTACAGAGATATTTCAACAACAAGAATGACACTGTGATGCAATTTATATTCAATTGGTCTACCCCGAAAAGATACATTTTTGCAATCCCATAATACAATAGGGCTTTGCACCATACCAGTATATAAATTTACCATTATTAAACCCTTGATTACAAGACCTCCATTAACCATAATGATAAAATCATGGCACATGTCAATGTAATCTTTACTTTTCAACGCCAACCTTGCAACACTATCCAGAAAGCTGAACCAACCAACACTAACTATTGGGCCAAGAAGACTTCAGCCAAGTCCACCAATACCTCTACAAGGCTACAAGGACATATTAATGTCAAAAATATGTTTACGGATATGCACCAATAGTGATGTGGATACTTTGTGGATACTAATATTGATAATGCAGAATGCAGTATTGATGGAGAAATGGTGATGTTACAACTTACTTACTAGTATATTGTTACAGTTAGCGATATTGTATTACTTTACATAACTTAAGGACCATAATTATCATGAACAATGTCACACAACTTATGCATAAAATAGCATGTCGTGACTTCCTTGCATACAAAATATAAGACTAGTTTCACATAGATAAATAAAATACATTTCTAATACCTACAATATGTTGTGATGTATTTTTGACCTGATTTGCATGTTAATACAGTATATATACATGTATATTCATAATGTTGTATATTCATAATATTGGTTATAGCAGATAAATTATACATTCCATTCACTATACCCAAACTTATTAAGGGAACAGGATATTTATGTTTGGTACTACCGTATACACATGCATGTATTCAAATGTGAAATCAAACTCTAATGTGACTTATGTACACGCACTAATATAACGAAGAGCATCACACAACTTTGGCACATGTGGTTATATCGATGACATAATTAGAGTATTTTAACTATACCGTAATCAAGGTTTGGTTTTCTGCCTCACATTTAATAAGGCACCTTCATAACATTTGTAAATCCTGAACTTGCACCAGAAAATAAAAGTTTAAACTAACATCTTTCATGTCTTAAATTTAATTCATAATTCTAAGTAAATATTGACACCAATAAAAGCAAATTAAACACGTGAAAAGAACACGTAAAATATTGCATGCCTCTTAAAAAAGATTTTAAGTCATTAAACTGTTGGGCATGTATCTTGGAATTTCCTTGTTTACACTGAAGAATCTGGTCGAGGTGGTTAATGATGCAGGGATAAACACACTTGGGACAAACGAATAGGTCATAAAATAATATAAATTGGATATGTATGGCATTCTTGGTGGTTCAAATAAAAGAACTACCATAGCGGTTTTCGCCAAGATTCATTAAATTCACATTCATGAACATGTCGAGAACTTTCTCTCGATGTGCGTGGATAGCATTAAAGATTAACTTGAAGTTAAAATGAGTTAAGTTCAGAGTATGAATAATACTAAGAGGAGTCTTAAAAACAATGATGAGTATTACTGTCCGATAAATAGCGATATGTAATTTACAATTTTGCATCAGTTTCTCTAACCATGCTTATTCGATCACAACTATCCCTACGACAATACAACAAAATGGACGATCACTTTTTCTTTGCCTTTGGACTTGAAGGTGGAGAGAAAACTTTGGATGAAGAAGACTTGCGAGTACGAACGGACCATCGACGCGAAGATCGTTGTATCTTAGCATCCGTTTCATCGTGTTCCGAGAATCCAGAATCACTTCCTGCAAAAATAGAAAAAAAAATCTTTAAAATATTTGACCAATGTATATTTTAGAAATGTAATACTATATAATTAGAATAGAATTTAAAATCAGAAAGTAATGCACCAAATGTCAGCATCATTACATAGCATCTTTAAAAGGACACTCTAGTGCAACTTAATTGATTTCTTATGGCATTTAAATCATACAAACATTTATAATGAGATTTACATATAATTTATTACACATGCATCACAAACTGAAAAGAAAAACATGCAAAATTAGTCATAACTGAAGAATAAACAAAACAACAGAACTAAAACATGCCATCTACTATGAAGTTCAAGGGCAATTTTAACAAATCTGGGTTTTTTTGTTGAGCACTAATTACATGTAGAGCTTTGCTTGTGCTCAAGTGTGCTGTCACTACTGTAGCTGTGATGCTTTGTAATGCAATGATTGTAAAACATGACAGGCCTATCATCAATAGGCTAATAATTATTATTAACCCATATCGTAAATTGGAATACTTTCTTTAATTTTGAATATCGCTAAAAATATATTTGTAGGCATAGGTCAGGATTATTTCTGTTAATGTTTTTATGAATATTTAATTTCCATGAATGTCCGTCTCTATGAATGATGCAGAGTGATGACCAAACTTTCCAACATGGACATGGCGCAACATAAATATGCAC
Organism: Lepetodrilus tevnianus; assembly: GCA_032361465.1. Taxonomy (NCBI): domain Eukaryota; kingdom Metazoa; phylum Mollusca; class Gastropoda; order Lepetellida; family Lepetodrilidae; genus Lepetodrilus; species Lepetodrilus tevnianus. The sequence continues at coordinate 6,368 of JAUTBX010031117.1, read as the reverse complement.
ATGTTTCTATGAATATGTTTCTATATATTTTATTGATTACTAGTATGAATAAATTGCTCCTACATGACATGAAGATTTGTTCGTAATACTGTAAATGTTATTGTTATTGTACCAATCATATAGCCCATCACTTCATAAATGTGTCTAATAGATGAAACATCAAAAATACAATATCTTGAGGAATTAAATCACAACATATTCTTCAAAACACATATGAGCTGAAACAGAGAGATATTCACATGCATGTGCTAATAGTACATGTGCACATTCAAAAGAAACATAGCAAACCAGAAACAAAAATGATGCAGACAAACTGAAAATGAAGCAAAATGGGTGCATGACAATGCTCAATATAAAACTCACCAATAATATCCCAGAATGGAAGCAGGATTTGAAGAAAAGTGTTACATACGCAGCCAACATTATTTACAAATTTCCTAAATTATTAATTATATAAATTTTGTACATATATACCAATATTGGAGTGAATTTTAAAGTAATATTTTTTTAAATACTGAGAATCTATGCTTCCGAAAATAACATTAAATAATTTTAACGAAATAATGTTGGCTTTATTTTTGTTGAATTGATTGATGTTACATGACAACAGATGAACATGAGTGAACTGAACAAACCTTAGTTTAAATACAGCGACTGTACTGACCATTTTCATAATGGCCTGCTCTCGATCATTCACACTACCGAAGGACTAAATCCCACTGCTTATTACTCATAAAGCGTACAAATCTCCAACTCTACCATGTCGATTCCATGTGTCAATGTTATGTAGATGACCAGCCTTACCCTGTATTAAAATGATAGATGATTTGTAGATGAAAGCAAATACATAATGATTTCTCCAAAACTAACAAATTTTCAGAACGGTCTGCCCAGGATTTCTTGAAAAACCCCACTTAGATCTCTGCTTAGTTAAAAACTTTTATATTATCCTGAGATGCAGATTACAATTGGAATTGATTTTTTTTACCCGAAGAAATACAAGAAATTTGTCGTGAGAAATTTGGCACTGAAGTTGTCAAATGTTGTTGTTTTTATTTTAGTTCAAAACATGAGGTGAGTGTCAAATCGTACTTAAAGTTTCGTAACTTTGCAGCCCGATATTCCCTACCATATTCCATTCCTTGCTAAATGTATCTGTTTTGTAATTACATTATTGTCCTACTACGATAAGAAATATTATTAAAGGCATGCAATTCCAGTTCGTTGACATATTTCATAGTCATAAACATATTTTACCTGAAAGTATGTACGTTTGATTTGTCTACACAAGTATATTTGGCAACAAGCTACATTTTCAATAATTTCAATTTTATTTTTATTTTCTATCTCGCGATAAACCATGAAAAAAATATATGAAAATGCAGGAAAATGGTTTAACCATTAATATTATTCAAAAGAAATGAATGAGGATTGATAATTAAGCTATAAAGCTTATTGCCCAGTATACTTGGGTAGATAAATCAAATGTTCCTACTTTCAGGTAAAACACATTGGACCATGAAATATGTAAACAAACCATGACTGCATACCATTAACCCTCACCCTGCTGGATTAGGCACAGACACAGCTCTGTAGGGCATCTCTGGTTGCCTCCAGCATGGAGAGGGTTATCAGTAATGTTCACAATCACATGCCATTCATTCTGGCTTACAGCTGAAACTACCAACAGCATAGAACTACACCTTGATCTGAACATGGCGCTAAATGAGTTATGCGAGTAGTAAAGCATATAGCACACCATGCAGCGGGTTATCGAACATTACCACTACTGTACACTCCTCCGCACACACAGTATATGTTTGTACCGTACTACACAGATCAGATCCGTCTGTACAATTCAAGTGGTGGCGAGTACATTTGAAAACAAGGAATGCTCCATGTTCCAGGGTATCATTTCTCGAAGCTCTCATAACCACAATAAGACCACATCGCTCTCGTAAGGGCACAATCTCCATGTATTAGAGATGGCTACGAGAGTCCTTATCATTATAGTCTCGTAGTAGATATGAGAGCTTCAAGAAACGATACTCAGGCAATGGGCACAGAACAGGAAAATTACGATTACAATAAATTGTAAACAAGAACCATTATTATTGATTTTTGAATGAATTTGTGTCTTACGTGGCAGAGGTAATATTTCACATGAAACTAAAAAGGACTGAGATAAAGAAATGAAAGAAATGAAAGTTGAAGAATATAGACGAATCAAAATGCAGGAACTCTGAATGATCGAAAAGCACATCTCCCGTTGAAGAGTGAGAGAATTATTGTTTTATGTCACAATGGGAATCTCCCTTTGATGAAACTGGATGTAAAAATGTAATGTTACGATTTCTTGAGCATGAAAAGATGTATCATCTAATGAGAGTGTGATTACCGGGTATGGAGTTTAATGTTGCTTCGGGAATCTTTCACCCAATTGGCGATGAACATGGCATCTAAATTTCTTCACTCTACATTACACTGCACGTAACTATTTCTACACTTATTTTTGTTAACTCTCCTGTAGGCAACAACAGTCCCAAAGAGTAGTGCTTGTGCCTAATCCAGCAGGGAGAGGGTTATATTAATACACTTATGTAGAAAGATAACTATGGAACAGAGACATAGACTAAATGTAATGTAATAATGGACAATGGAGAAAATGTGTGAGTGATTATGGAGTTGCTGCAGAAATCTTTCAAATTTGCGACAATGGAGAAAATGTCCAAAAATACCTTCAGAATAATGTATGCCACATTACTGAGCTTTAGCGAATGAAAATTAATTATTCACGAATCTATACATCATGAATATTTTGTTTAGTAGTCTAATGGTGTTAAAGCAACAAGCATATTGCCAACTAAGAAGTATCTAGAGTAGAGTGGAACAGGCAAATGTTCAAATATAAAATCACCGTCACTGTGCAGCAGCCACTACAAAATGAAGAATCGAAATAATCAGCAATTGGCAAATAGGGGCCCGGACTCAAACATGGGAGATTACTAAATTAACATGACACCCACAACATCTAACAGCCAGGAAAAAGAACCAGGTCAGCCCAAAACTCTCTAGCTTCAAAACCAGGCCAGTTAACAAATAAAACATCTCAATATATTCGATGAGCGATAATGTGTATACATGTAGTGGAACAACTACCTCTTTAATTTACAACGTATCAAAGTCATTGCTGTTGGATCGTTGCCGTCGGAAACCAGATGGCCAAAATATGGCACCTGGGGCTGTGTGGTGATGATGCGCTAAAAAAAAAATCAATTAAAAAAATCTACAAATATCTAATAAATTGTAGAATAATTAATTATCAGATTGAGTGAATTTCATACGATTTTACCAAAATTAATTAACATTTAGTGACATAAAAATAATAATCAATTTACAAAGAAAATAAATATTCTAGAATATGGGATAATGATCAACAAAGCACAATATTTGAATATTTGTATTTATTTTGTATAACTAAGTTTCATATAAAATTTCTCCTAATAATAATTGTAGTTACAAAGTAAATTCATTTAACATTCATGTGACGGTTAACACTATGATAAAATACATTTATAAAACTCACACTCATAATCACAGATAAGATTTGGGATTCATTAATCATACAATTCAGTTAACATATTAAAATATAACCAAAACAAGTCATAAGACGGCCATATTATTTTTTTATCATATATATGTATATGTTACAGTTAATCTGTATAATCAGGTAATGTGAATATTGCCTGATTTTATCATTGAATTTCAGTTCACTAAGTCAATTAAAAAAAAAGTCTGAAATGACAAAATGTTTCCCTTTAATTGCCAGATAGAATGGCATGAGTTATGATGAAAGAAAATTAAGGTAATATATACATTTGCATATGCATTCATACAATTATGTGTTAATAATAATAGAAATGCAAGCACTTTTGTGTGAATACATATACAAAATCTAAATTTTCTTTCATCAAAGTCATGCCATTCTATCTGGCAATTAAAGGGAATCATTTTGTCATTTCAGGCTTTTTAGAAATTGACTTATGAACTGAAATTCAACAAACAAAATCAGGCAATATACACATTACCTGATTATACAGATTAACTGTAACATATATACTTGTAGAAGAATTTATTCTCATATTTGCCCAAAAAATGAGGATTATTACTTTACCAAGTTAGTACAAAACTAATGCCCACATATTTTTTAAAGAAAATATACATTTAAGTTGGATAAGAATACTGTGGATACCATGACAGACCTTGATGCATTTGATTCTGTAAAGGGCAGAAAAGACTAGGAATTTGTCGGTGCCAATTAAATTAAGCTAACATTATGAGTGGCAGAAATAAATCGATCACCCTGACAAATTAATGATCTTTTGTACCCGTTGCTAAATCCACTGAATAAGTGAATGATTTCACCCATTTGGTACAACCGAAATCCACTGAACTTTGCGTAATCTAGAGAATCTACATTCAGCACTGACCAGCAATGCAGATACTATCCTTGGTCTATCGGTACCAGCCAGTGCTTGCAGGTTTACTGCTACATTCAGCACTACAAATGTTGCAGGTTTCCTCTTGCGTTAAACTGACAAGCTGTCAAAATGATTTTGAAAGCTGCTCTAAACCCTAATTAAACCAAAATAAATAATAAATAATAAATAATAAATAATAAATAATAAATAATAAATAAATAAATAATAACGAATGGTAACACCGATAGTATATTCAATAGTGACCCCAGATAAAATGCAACTCAAAGTGTAATGTTCCCAACAAATAACTACAGAAATTATTTTAGCAACTTTCAGAAATTCCCTTACCAAAGAACAGTGTAAAGAATTTTGGAGGTAAAAAAAGCGATTAATAACAGGGATTTAATGATTGTGAATAACTACAACCACTATAATGTTAAGGATGTACCGAGGGATTGTGATGTCCGAAATACAAACTCACATCGACTAGTTTATTAACAATTAACATGAGTGAGTGATCATGGAGTTTAACGTCGCTGCAGGAATCATTCAAATTCACCCATTTGCGATGATATTTTTTTTTACATATTTATAGTTATTGCAAGCTTGTGGATCAAACTGATATCATTAACAGACAATCTCAAACATCTTTAAATTATATTCAATTACATATAATTATTGAATCGACTGTACACTGCAATGGTTGAACAAAATTATCAATTATACATGATGTAAGCATTAGATTTCAAATGAAGAACACATCTTTGGCTTAAGTGCTAGTGTCTCTATATACACGATATATATAAATATATATACACGACTTTGAAAAAACGGTATATCAGGAAAACAGTGCATAGATGTAAAGGATATAGTGAGGGCTCCGACATATGACAAGTTATACCATCTTGAACACTTACATATGCCTTAACCCTCCATCTGTTGTGGTAACTCCCAAAATGCCCTACAGAGCCGTCCTTATGGCGCCAAAATATTATGAAACCTTTCAAGTACGTCTTTTAATGCTCGAGCTCAAAATTTACATTGGAATTTGAACAAAACCTTGGACATGAAATCGTACTGAAAACCAGTTTTGTTATCATGGGGCCTGATTAGATTGACCCACCAGAGAGAGGGTTAAGGAACAAATTGTACTCCCGTGTACTGATTTGGGTGATGTCTGAATAATAAACCATTTATATGAACAATGCTGCCATGTTCTTAATAAGTCACATATTTTAGTTAAAATGTTCAAACATTTTAGTTTTTCTTTGTTTATTTAAAAAGGACTGACTTCAATCATTGGGGGGGAAACATTTATATTTTACCTTGACATTTGACATCACTCAATGACCAGCTAATGAAATGTTAGTTATGATTTTAGAATATGAAATGAGTGATGACCACCACCTGGTATGTCAGAACATCTACCCAGAACACGTCAGAACATCTACACAGAACAAGTTACATTGGTGTTTAATGATGTGAAAGATAGTTAAATGGGGACAGCAGAAGCTGGGTAACCTCCCATCATAGTGACGTCAGGCATATCAGGACAAGTTCACTAGCTCCCTGCTGAAGGCAACGAGACATGCCCTAAAGAGCAGTGCCTGTGTCTAATCCAGCAGGGTGAGTGTGTGAGTGAATATGGAGTTTAACGTCGCTGCGGGAATCTTTCACCCATTTGCGACGAAATCCAGCAGGGAAAGGGTTACGATATCAGGCCTCAAGATTACGAAACTTTCTGAGTACTTACAATTTCATGCTCAGACTCAAAATTTACATCATGTTTTATGAACTAAATTCTGAGTTGAGTATGAAATCGTACTCAGAAAAGTTTCGTAATCTCGGGGCCTGGCACCCATTACACAGAACGGTCGTAGCACTACG
>JAUTBX010031116.1:0-15687 GCA_032361465.1 Lepetodrilus tevnianus | reverse complement strand
CGCCAACTGCTCAGCTACGTGCTCAACTACCGTGTTGCGTAAGTATGAGAGTCGATGGAACGAAACATTACTAGACATGTCATTTGGTCACCAGTCAGGTGCAGTAGTCATGATAGTTTGTGAATTTGTTGTTGCAATCATGAATGAGATCATCGCAAATGTGTGTAAGATTCCATAATCACTGACTGGCTGAACAATGCAGCTATCGTCCTTGTTTCATCAGCACCAGTCTGTGGCCGCTGGTATACTGCACTGTAATGTGCTACAGGTGTTCTACCTGCTGTGTGTTAACAAGCCATCATATGAATGAACAAAGTAATCTTGAAAGCTGGTGTACGGCTGAAGAACAAGCAAACCAGAGTATCGGTACATTGGTGGTACAGTGTCATTTTGTATTTTCAGGGAATCCAAAAATGTCAACATTTATCAAGGACGTGATGCCTGTCTAGACACCATGTAAGTACATACCTTCTGAATTAATTCTCATGAGATCCATTGCCTAGCAGCTGTTCCAATACGGACACTTTATTGTTAAGATGATGATACCTTATCAAGGAGGGACTGGCTAATCCAAACTCTAATGATAGTTGCATTTAGAATAGACACAAATTCAGTTTAATTTTTGTCGATTTTTTGGGTTGTTCAAGATGCTGTGCGTATAATAAATGGACCTATTCAATGTATTGTTCGAGACAAGCTGAAATTGTCTACTGTAATACAGCTGTAACATAGAATTCCTCTTCAGATAATAAACTATATCATTGTATTCATTGTAATGGATTCCTTCATTTAGAAGTTTGAAGTTGAAGGTGTTTTGCGGTTGATGAAGTTAACCATCTTGCTCTACAGTTGGACAACGCGTAACGTGGACCCGCACGAGAAGGGTGACCAGACGTCTCAGGTGGACATTCTGATCGGGCTGGAGCCATGGACGCAGTATGTGGTGTACATCCAGACCTACACGCTGTCCACGGCCAATGGTGGCGCCAATAGCGAGCTGCTCTTCTTCAAGACACTGCCGCACAGTGAGTAGATAACATCATGCCACGCCACTTCACCGTAGAGAACTATTACTGACTGACTGTTAAAGTGTTACTATTGAGATACAGTAGAACATATGTCCATGAACTGTACTGATAATAAAACAAGCAAGGCCTGACCAGGTTACGAATGCTTTTGAGTATGATAAGCTCAAAATTCACAAAATTCATAAAATGAACAAAACTTTTGAGTATGAAATCGTTCTCAGAAAGGTTTCGTAATCTCGGAGCCAGGCCGAGGAGACGTTTCTTATTCTCCTCAACTTTCTTAAAAGTTACAATTTATTTGCCTGCCTTTATTATCCAATGACTTTAATCTTAGAATCATCCTTTCACTCTGATAATTTTTCCAGTTTAAAATATATTTAAAACATTATTGATCAGATAATTAAGTTTAGTTTTGAAATGTTAACAAAAATGCTATATTTATACCGTTGATTCTCTGTAAGAATTAAACCTTAGCTAGATTGCCAGGTGTGTTATATAGCGACTAGTTATGAGAAGATATGCCCACGTACATGTTGTGATGATGTTGCAGCGCCATCTCGCCCCGTCAATGTGGAGGTGTTCGTGGAGGAGCCTGGTGAACTGCGGGTCAAGTGGGAACACCCACTCAAGCCCAGTGGGCCCGTCACCCACTACATTGTATACTGGCAACTACAGGAGCTTGAGACGGAGGCCTTCGACAAGAGGGACTACTGCGACAACCGTAAGTGTCGACAGATCACTGGCCTACAAGAGTAACTTCTGTCAGAATCATTGTACCGTTATCTCTTGAAATATAGATTAGTAAGATTTGTTAGATGTATTGTGTATGTCGTAGAGATGCATTTTCATACTTAGGTGTTATCTGAGGTAACATTTTGCTCTATTCATTCTTGACTTTTCCATTGGGTAAGTTTGAAATCACTTTACATACTAGCGTTTTCATTTTTTTAAAGTGATATTTTTAAATTTTGTTTCTATTTTCATTTTATTTATGTATTTACATTTATTTATCCAAATATATAAATTAATTCCAGCAAATTTCTCATTTGTGCATAATTTACGTCCACATGAATTGAGTGTTTTACAGTATATATGGTGTTTGCGTGTTACAGCGATCGTGATGCCAGACAAGACGAAGGAGAAGCCGGAGGAGGAGGAGAACAAGTACACCAACCACACCATAGTCAACAACGGCAACTGCTGCGCCTGTCCAAAGTCCAAGGAGAATCTGGAAAAGCTTCAGCGACAACGGCAGCTGGAGATAGAGTTCGAGAACGACCTGCACGACAAAATATACACCAAGAGGTAAAACATTGTAGTATCAGACAATCATGTATATTGCAATGTAAAATTAAACTTCAAAATGTATTAGTAATTAATTTATTAAAATTAGTTCTCAAAAAGCAGTTTTCTTTAGAGCACTATTTATAGGACGTGTTTTTCTTGCAGGCCTGAAAGGAAACGACCTAAACGGTCAGCTTATTCTGAGCCTGAAAAGAAACCAAGCAATGATTTTATTACTTACGATGTAACATCCAATAAAGAAGAGAAGAATTCATCACTGGATGATGAGAACCCTGACAATACCACCAAGAATGTTTTCCACCAAGCAACAGTATATGGAACCGAAATAACCATTCCAGATCTAGGACATTTTCAAGAATATAACATTGAAGTGAGTACCAGTTCAATTTTGCCAAATTTGCACGCTTACGTCTGTGGTTTGTCAACACACAGTGATGCTCGCATTACTATATGACTGGCCAGGATTCACTGCAAGTAACTGACAACCGTGATATTAGTGAAACAGTAATCTGTATAGCTGTTCTAAGCCTTTAATAAATCAGAATCTGTAATTATTTGTTTGTCGTCTATGGATATTCCAGTTGCGACGTATAGCATTAGTATAGTTCAATCAAACCCAATACAAACATGATAATAATAATAGGCCACTTATAATGTGCCAAATCCACACCCTAAGGCATGCTCTAAGCGCCACATTATTATCCCCGGTCAATGGATCATTGTACACAGTGTTCCTTCTCAACTACCTATCTAGCCAGCATGTGTTCTCTGTCTACAATCTGTGTTTTGTGTGGCCAGGTTTTGGCGTGTCATGAGAAGGACGTGACGACCGGGTATCGCTACTGCAGCAGTCGTACCCTGTCCACTGCTCGGACCCAGCCGTCACGTGAGTAGTCCTGTAATAATGTCACCCTAGTCCTGGGCATCGTGTCGTGAAGCTCTCGTATCCACTAAGACACCATAGTGCTGTGGTACTGATGAGTGAACAAGATAGCTACTAGGGCGTTATGGTGTCGTAGCAAATACAAGAACTTGTCATGATAAGATATCCTGGTGCTCGCAGATTTACTGCAAAATTCAGTGCTACGGATGTTGCTGGTTTCCTCCTGCCCTAAACTGACAAGTCATAATATTAGTGAAAGATTCCAGAAAGTGACTCTTTACCCCAATTAAAAAAATATAATAAAAAATGAATACCAACTGTGATGGATTCTTGGCTTATTAATCCATACATCAATTATTGCAATAATTTTGGCATGATCGTCATGGTTGCAGTTACTGCTGACAACATCAACGCGTCTATGGTGAAGGTGATGGAGTCTAAGAACGGCTCCAAGGAAGTGCTGGTCAAGTGGGCGTCGCCGGAGAATCCAAACGGAGTCATCATCACATTCCAAATTGAGTACAAGAAGTTGTCCACGGCTGACGTGAGTCACATTGATGACTTAACATGACTTATTTTAATTGTCGCTTTCATATAGTTTCTGCAAAATATTTGGAAATATTTGCCTAATTCTATATGTTAAAATATTCTGTTATAAGCTAGCCTCTATTTAATTTATGCTACATTTAGTTGTTTGTTTTATGCTACATTTAACTAATCAATATCAAATGTTCTTTTACATCACAGGTTGAACCGACACGTATTTGCTTTACACATAAGAAGTATCGTCAGTTGGGAGGCTATCTATTCCGCCGTCTTCAAGCAGGCAACTACTCCTTCCGTATCAGAGCAACCTCTCTAGCAGGGAATGGGTCCTTCACAGTTTACAAGCACTTCGTAGTACCCCCTGACCCAGGTGAGCATACTAGGGGATGCTGGTACGACTATAACATTGCATTTATTATGAAATGGAAAACATCTGACAATGCAATGCCAATTTTTACCTTCTTCGTGTTAATACATGTCATAGTCATTGTTGATTGGCAAGATTGTCAAGAATTACTGCTTTTATACCTTAATCGTTCATGACTGTTTTGTAATCTTTCCAATACTACTTTTCCAACAGTGTCGAAGCACATGGGTGAAGCTGTGATAGCTGCTGTAGTGATCGGAATTATTCTCGTCATAATCATCACCATAATCGTTGTATGGTTTGTTGCTAAGAGCAGGTAAGTACCTATAATATATTCCATCATTCTCATCTTAGGGAGTTTTCGAGTATAATATCCTCGTTGTCGGGGTAAAATTTATGCGTAGTGAGTATTCCCCACGATAACAAATCGGACGAGAAAACCTGTTGTCGGACAACCGCACATCAAACAACATGTCAGTTCACTGTTATGTTTACCATAGCATGCATGATCAAATTCATTATATCACACACAATACACTGTGTCATGCATCGCAAATGTCTTGATTTTGTGCGCAAAGTTATGTGTTATAAAATTATGCACTTACCAATACTAATATTCCTGGAATGGCGCCATCTTGAAATCCGTGTACTTCCGGCAAAACCGAGAGCACGATGAACGGATAAATTCATGACGTCACCACACACTCCGACAACTATCTGCGGTGTTCTATTTAGAAATCTTCGTGCTCCGAGTACCCCGACAACAAAATCAGTGATAATCGAAAACGCTCTTATATACTGTAGAATCATCTATTTCTGCGCGGTGGCATTTTCGCGCAATCAGCACAAATTACTAGTTCGCCCCGTCTATTGTTCATGCTATTGATATTTTGGAGATTGTTTTTTCACTAATAGAAGTAAATAAAATTAATTACTGGTTCTTTTTTAAGCTGACAACAATAATTGATTGCTCTAACAGTATTATCAGATATGTTCAACTAAGTTAAATGTATGTCTTTGTTCACAGATATGCCAAAGATCAAGATGTCACTACCATCTCTATGAATCCGGGATACATTCCTTCAGCAGATGGTGGGTAGTGTACTTCATTTGGATATAGGTTCCACTTTCTGTTTAAACCTTCATAGATCTAATAGTTGTTATCAAACTTGTCATGTGTATGCAGATTTGAATATTACTTAAAGATCAATTTCCAAGTCTCCATACTGACCTCTGATGTTATTAATCCTTATCTCATTATGAAGTAAACCATAAGGAAATAGTTCAGTATTAACCTTATCCATGCTGGATTAGGCACAACCATTGCTCTTTAGGGCATCTCCGGTTGCCTTCAGCATGGAGAGGGTTAATCTAGTAACTGCTTGATGAATGATTGTTATGTTTTCATCCTGAAGACTTGGGCGTGATTGAACATCGACTCAGCTGAGTTTTCACTCTGTCATTTTCAGTTTATTTGGCGGATGAATGGGAAGTGGACCGAGACAAGATCAAGTTGATTGGAGAGCTGGGGCAGGGCTCGTTTGGAATGGTGTACAAGGGTATTGCCAAAGAAATCAACAACTGTAAGATGGAGAGTCAGGTTGCTGTGAAGGTGGGTCCACACTTCTGTACTTCTTGTTATTGGTAAGATGTTCAAAGACATGATGTTTTATAGGATGTGCCTTCTGTACTGCTGCAGTGCTTTTGTCATCTTCCGTTCGTCAGAACCAGCTGGTGCTCGCACATTGCTAGTGTTGCAGGTTTCCTCCTGGCATAAACTGACAACATGTGATATGAGCAAAATAACTTTTAACAAGTAAGTTAAATACTCCTGGATATTCAAAACCCAGGATTATCTCCCTTTCGTATACCCTGTATTACAGTGTTCCTACTGAGTTTGTTGAGTTGTATGTTGCGAATTTAATGAGGAGGTATTTTGCTGTTACAGACTGTCAATGACAGTGCTGGCTGGCATGATAGGATGATGTTCCTTAAGGAGGCCTCTATAATGAAGTAAGTACTACTGACTCGGTACTGACCTAGTTTCCCTGTTAAAAAAACTCTCAGGTAATAATCTCTATATATCACACCTGGCTACACTGGTCTGACCAGATCAGTTTCTGGCAGTTTTTCCATGTTTGCGACCTCGTCTAACCTGACTCTGACTGTCTACAGGTCATTCTCCTGTCACCATGTGGTCAAGTTGCTGGGGGTCGTCTCCAAGGGTCAGCCGGCTCTGGTCATCATGGAGCTGATGTTACAAGGTGACTTGAGGAAGTTTCTGAGACTACATCGACCTGATGAGGAGGTGAGTTTGCATTCCTTCAATGTCTTAAAGCCATCATTACAATACATGTCTGTGTCTCTATCACAGATTGATTCATTGCTCTGCAGGCAGCAATCACAATGTTGTCTTACGATCAGAACCATTTTGTGTATCCAGTCCAAGAGGATGTGATAATTATGTCAATAATATCGCCTCAGGAAAATCAAGGTCAAAGCCCACCAACCCTCAAGCAGATTCTACAGATGTCGGGCGAGATCGCTGACGGCATGGCTTACCTCGCTGACAAGAAGTTTGTACATCGTGATCTAGCGGCCAGGAACTGTATGGTTGCAGATGTCGGCACTGTTAAAATAGGAGGTATGGCTCGCTTAGTGTTTCCTGGTGTAGAGGATGTTACGTTAAATTCTACTCACTCGGTACTGACCTAGTTTCCCTGTTGATATAGTCACTAATGTCCAAATATCCATACTTCTCACATCGTCGCGAATGGGTGAAAGATTCCCGCAGCAACGTTAAACTCCATATTCACTCACTCACTCCATACTTCTCATAGTAACAATAATGTGCAGTTTCAAACATGCATTGTTTCAACTAAGTATCCTGTCCGTGATAGCTGTCAGTCGTGCATGCTTATGCAATCACTTTGAATGTTGCAGACTTTGGGATGGCCAGAGATATATACGAGACAGATTACTACAGGAAGGGAGGCAAAGGACTACTTCCTGTACGGTGGATGGCACCGGAGTCGCTCAAAGACGGCATCTTTACCACCATGTCTGATGTCTGGTAAGAAACTTGAATCACACTACTTTACCACAATCCTTTCATTCTATGCCATGTTGTTATCCCTTTACCATTTATTATCATACTTTTCTAAACACTAGTACTCTGTTGGCGGAATGTCATATAAATAATTATTTTTCTTTTCCAAATTGGAAAAAAATTGGATCCGTAAACAATTGAATCAAATAACTATATGGACTAATAAGTAAAAGCATGTGCTATGTTAACTGCTAGTTGATCCTGCTTGTGGTTGTGTATACCGGTAATGTCTGTCATGAGCGACACTTATACTGCAGGTCGTACGGCGTGGTGTTGTGGGAGATGGCCACTCTAGCCGCTCAGCCGTATCAAGGTCTGTCCAATGAGGAAGTATTAAAATATGTAATTGACGGTCGAACGATGGAACGTCCAGACGGCTGCCCAGATAAAATGTAAGTTGTGTATTTGATCTCATATTAACATAAAACAACAATGTTCCACCATTCATGAATAATTTGTGCAATTTTGTTGTTTTTCATTAGCTTAAAGTGACTCATACACCAAAATCGATGATCCTACACCACATACAGTGATTGATTCATTACAAATGACCTGCTCTCGATAAATAAGCTCATTTTCCGGACAGTCAGTTGGTTTGTTTACATAAATTGTTAGGTTGACATGACAATGCAATGTTGCTATGTGAGTCGTCGTGTGTTTGAAACCTATACAGATGAGAAGTCATGAATGAATCGCCATTTTCAAAAGAAATTGTTTACACCAGTCATATTTCAATGAGTTTCTGTGGCATTTCATACCTGAAAGTGTGGATTCTTGCAAATATTGCCCTATACTGCTCTATATATTACATACGCCAATTTATATTATTGGTCATATATAATATATAGAGCAATATTTGCAAGAATCCACTCTTTCAGGCATAGGAAAAATCACCTATGTGTATGAGTCCTTTTAAATACATTTCCATATGCAATGAACAGAACACGAGATTGGAAGTAAGTTTATAACTACGGTCATGGAAACATGATAATGTAAGTAGAACCTAACAGATTGGGTGTGATGCAAGGTTGTCAATGTTTCAGATTACCTTTAGTTGAATGTACAATACTATGTGAGGTACTGTAGTTCTGTACTTATACCATGTTCTACCTTCTATGAAACACCTTTCCGCATACATTTCAGATATGACTTGATGCTCCAGTGCTGGCGATACCGCTACAAGAAGCGGCCGACATTCAAGGAGATTATTGAGATGCTGGTGCCTGACCTCGACCCCACGTTCAAAAACTTGTCGTACTTCTTCAGCGACGAGAACAAGCCGGACTTGGACTTCAAGCCGGTGGACAGGGGTTTAGTGGACAGGGGGCCTGTGGTGGAGGAGGAGGATGTGGGGGGCGGGGATGGGCGTATAGAAGAGGAGTTGAAGGACATTGAATACGAGGAACAAAGTGAGGATGATATGGACATCACCGACGAATCACGCATACCATTCATGTCCGTGGTTCAGTCGCCAAATCTAAACAGTGTGGAGATGCAGCGGTCGCCTTCTCGGCGTCCCCCTAGAGACCCCTTAAACACGAGTCCGTGTGAGTGTGTGTTGTTAGAGGAATTGCCAAATGGCCATCGGAACAGTACGTGCTCAAGTCCAAACAGCGGGGTGGGCTACAGCGACGGGAGTAAAGGCAGTAGTAAGAGCAGCAACAGTAGTTACACCCAGGTCAACGGGCTAGCCAACGGTCACATACACATGAGGGTCCCTCGGACAACGCCATGCTAGCAGTGACGCCAGCGCTTTAGTTCTGTGTTGGACATGATACTCGCGTGTTGTACAGTGTGCTAGAGGGACCTACACATGAAGTCAAACACTACCTGCCTACCCAGTCACCCTAGTCTTGATAATAGTGTCTTGCTGCGTGACACTTGGTGACAACACTCCCAGTGGGAGAGTTCATTGTGCTGGTGGGCTGAGTTGGTAGCCTGTGTCTCCGTTGTGGACCAACTTACAGTGAATGAGTGTCGTGTGTATGTGAAGATGGTGTTCAAGGCAGCTTACTATAGGAAGGCAATTATCTCGCCAAGTTGGCCAACTGAGAGAGAAACATTTCGTGTGGAAGTTGGGAGATTTTTGTCAACTTGACATGACATCCTGGTCACACAAACTACCTGTAGCTGGGGTATTGCCATGATAGCATGTGTCAAGCTGAAACTAACTGTCAGTTAAAAGATTTTGAAGGTGTATATAATTCTGTCTCCTCTTATATGGGCAGACATCTTGGAAATTCATTGAGTGTCCTGTTAGTGTCTACATTAGTGTCATGCTTATTTGTGTGCAAGATATCTCACTAATTATTTGGTCTATGAATCTCATATTGGGGTATCATAGTCCCACATGGTACTTCATGATCTGATCCAGTTTTGGGGGGGTGTAGGTCAACGGTCAAAGGTCAATCCACTTCCAAATAGCATGTGCAGATATGTTAGGGTATCTAAGTTACTAGCGTCGGGTCAATTACAAATAATCTGAAGAAAACTAATTCTGTTCCTGATGTTTTATAGAATGTAGACAGACCAGTGGCTTTAGCATAATCATGTGGTATTAACTATTTCCAGAACCTAGCACAGGTCGCTGTGTTGTATGTCCAGGAACCATGCTTTCCATAAATTTTTAAGTTGTTATGAAATGTTATTATGGTTTAAATCTTTACTTTCTATATGTTGTAGATTTTTTAGCAATTGGCTATTATATGTTTGAAATTAGTGTTAGCCTGGATAATGATGTCATTGGTGTAGTGTTATGACATGACGAGTAGGCCGTCTTGCTTGCGTGGACTTGAGCCGATGACTACACTCTACCAGAACATCTCGGAGGTACTGTAGCTATGTAGCCAGATTTCAAGATAAAAATATGGCAGTTTTCCACCAATATTTAAGTCACACTGCCATGATATGATAGATATAATCCAACTTATCTTCTATATAATGTTTTTACCAGTAACAAGAAAAATGTATCACATAGAAGGTAGGACATGTAAATCATTGTAGTTCTTGAAAATGGCACGTATGCTACGGTACCTCTGAGTAGGCTTCGTACAAGTGCCCTGCATGATGTTATTGGTGTGAGAAAAGGGAGGGGGGGGGGGGGGGGCATTGAAACTATTCTAGTTAACGCTATGTTCCAGCCACGCCATCGGTAGACATCATATTGCTGTTCTATTGGCAATTGCTGTTCTGTTACTCAGATGATATGATGTTGTTATTGTATATTTCATTAATTGATTATATCACAAAGATAGCCAACATGGACATATGTTGTGTTGTATCAGGTTTTAAGACATTAATTATCGCCAGTGAGACTACCTCGACCCTATTTGTATCATCATAGGATTGTGGCAGGTTCTATATATAGCACAGAAACACATTCAGTAGTAACCATGGTAACACAGCATCTGTCTGTAACTCTGTACATCAGTGAGCTATCTGGCTGACAAGGCGATACAAGTTACTAAATAATGTGCCGTCTATATATAGCTATTTTGGGAATAATTTCTATTCACTCACCTACTATTCTGTGACAATGATATTTAATACTGATATTATTACTAGAATACATTAACTGCCTATGTTATATACAGTTCTACAGACCAAGTATACGAGCTGAATCTAGTACTAAAGTATTTACAATGGTGGGGGAAAGACATACCGAAAGCTAACTAGCCAAGTCTTTGTGAATTAAGAACTGTATTAAATTTACCTATCCATATAGAATTATAGATGGATTCCTCCCCATCCGTATAGATGGATTCCTCCATGAACTAATGTCGTAACCACGGTTATATAGCCACTGAGTGTGTTTCTGTGTGCTGTGTGTACATTACAGGTTAATTTATTGTTACAGCCATATCATCACCAATTGCCAGACTAGTGTGAATGAGATATTGCATATTGTATATAATCAGTGAGTGTACGTGTCGCTCTGTATTCCTCATCGTCAGCTCGCAGTCCTCACTGCAGTCCTCACTATGTACAGTTCCATGTCCCAGACAGAGCTCCCGGGGCGGCTGTTGGTTGTTTCACTGACTGCTGCAATAGCTGATGTAAGTTTGTTCAGTCTGTGTGGAGGCTGGCACACTTGTCCCGCAATCAGATTGAACGACCTTTTTATATTGTGGCACTAGTTCAGATTTCATCATGTTTCTTAGAAATCCGACAGATTGTTATTAACAGGTAATATATATAATAATGTTACAAATTTTCAAACATTTTAAATTCGAAAACAAACTTATTTTAGAGGATTATGTCTACTTGAATGATTACAAGTTTACTTTGTTTTGCAAATTCTTAACATGTAAATCATGAATCTGTTAAATTTTATCTTTATTGTATGCCATGGACTATTTTTGTTTCCTGGTAATAATTTTAATGACATTCTTGATGAAATCCAACTGTGGATTAGATATTTAAAGTTTTAAATGAACAAATTGATTTTTATCCAACATATGCTATCTCTGTTACATGTTTTATTTCCCGAATTCTGAAATATTCTGGATATACTGTGTGTGGAGGGGAGGTGGGCGGGTAGAGTAGAACATCCAACTTGCTTAATTTTATTAGTGACTTATTAGATCCATTTCATTGGCTAGGATTTATATTGAAGTTTGAAGGCTAACGACAACTCAATTATGACTACAGCTGTGTCTGATGGTCCGTTCTTTCCTTATTGTCATTGTTTGGTCTACACAGGACACTAGTAATCAAAAATAAGTTCCTAGATTTAAAGTAAATATACAAGGATTTTGACTTGCAAATTCTAATTGCTCCCCAGTTATCACTGGAGTTGTTGTCATCGCAAATGGGTGAAAGATACCCGCAGCGACGTTAAACTCCATATTCACTCACTCACTCACTGGAGTTGTTGAGAATCTGCCAACTTTGGCATTATGTGTCACGCTCAATCTCGGCTGTCTTCTGGTGTCTTTGTATTGCAAGAAAATCTTTTGATAAAATACCTTTCTTGTGCTACATAATTATTCTTTGTGGTGTATTAACAAGACAACTGTGACAGCATTTCCTGTGTATATGATGACGTTCCCAGATCAGTCACTGGAACATTAATATCTAGTTTGATAATGCACATCCTAGACTTGGCATTGTGATGCTTTCATATTCAAGATACTTTCTGAAGTAGCTAATATAGCATTCTTTGTATACTACTATACTAGTATGTAAAAAATGGATATGCACGTAATTGTTTGCCTGAGTTCAAAGTACAGTAAATATGGGCATTGTTATTATATGTAAATGCTGCATTAAGATCAATATATACACCAGAAGTACGTTATGTAATGCTCCTTGTTAATATCATTCTGACAGTGCTCTCACAAAGTGGTAATAATCAACTATCTCAGGCTAGGCTAGCCCATGTGTCAGAGCTCAGAATACAACCCAGTGAAAGCCTAAGTATTTTAATTTTCCCAATTGACCGTCCATGCTCAAAAGTTTCCAGTCAAAACATTGATTCAGTACAATATTACAATATTGTGTTGCGAAGGTTGTGGTAGTAGTCTCCATGGTTACCACAGTGAACGCCTCTATCAAGTGTCACTGCAATGACCAACATTTGCCTATAGATGTCATGATGACATAATAATCATAATTCATCTTGAAGACATTTTATGATATTTATTGGTAAATCTAGCATTGATGAAAACTAGTATGAAAGGAATAGAATGAAATATATTTGTGTGGTAATTTTAAATCCTCAAGGTACCTATTGCTGTAATATTTCATAACATTTGCCATTTGTGTTAATGCCTGTCGGTACATGTGTACTTGTCTATGGTTTCACTGCAAACATCGTCATTTTATATACACAACCATCTCATGGTCACTATCACCTCAATCATTGGTTCACAATTGTGAATGAATTTAAGCATTGCATGGGGGCTGTTATCTTAAAATAATTTCAACATGTTTTGTTGAAATGCATGTACAGTAATCAAAAACATTTTACCAAAGCATCTCTTACCATGTAAACTTTCCAAATATGTACGACGACTATTTTGGGCCATCACATGCAACTTGCAAATGAAGCTTTCACTCATCCTTTTAACTATTTACTATAAGTTAGTGTGTGTGTGTGTTAGTGTTCACAATTGCTAGCCCAGTGATTCCCTCATTACATGTCTTGACTTACAGTCTACTAAATCAGAATGCCAAAACAGTTCTGTTTGATAAATGTTATTACATGCAGAGGGGTGATGTCCGAATGATGGAACAGGCAAAACGACTCAGTGTCCACTGTTGATGCTGTTCTAACTTCTATACACACCCATACATGCACATTGAGCTTTTGTGCCTGTTCCGTCTTTCGGATGTCTCCACTCTGCATAAAATAACACGTACAGTAATTAGAATATTTGGTGATTTTAGACCGGTCTTATATTAATGGTGTAGATTTTATTTTTTTAATAATTTTTATTAGGGTCTACAAAATAAGAGATTGAAGTTTTTCTTATTTGTCATTCCATCAAGTATTTACTGATATAAGCTAAGAAATATGGTTGTCAATGCATTTCATGCTGAACTATAGCTCAAATATATAGTAGTAGGTGTGGTAAGCAGAAGCCTGCTCACATTGTGCACTTGCCAGGATCCATTACACTAAACTAAAGTGATCTCATCCAAAATAGTCTCAGCTCTTCCATTCCAGAAAGTTTTTACCTGACAGAAACATGTCTAGGAGTATCATTGGCTTCAATAGCTTTAACCCGAGTTGCACATGCACTCACTGTTACATCAGACTTAGGATAGGGTTACTTTGTGTCCCCGTTCCGCCTGAATAATTAGGTGGCCATTTTTTTTTCAAATCTCATTATAAGTGCATAATGCTTTCATAGCTCTTAAGAGTGCATACCGGTGTGTGATGTCATAGCTCTAAGAGTGCACACATTACAGGCATGGTGATCACTCGCTGTTACACAAATAAACACCAGATTAGTTTTCTATCTATATTAGTAAATTGGTTAGATATTTATAGAAAGAAGAAAAAAGTGTGGGGGGGGGGGGGGTGTTAACCTTCTCCCTGCTGAATAAAATCAAAGTGTTCTATTTCTGTATATGATCGGGCAACTTAAATCACCTTCAGCATGGAGAGGGTTAATTAACAGCGGTAGAAACTAACTTTAAAACATACTCGCCTGAATAGTGATACAAATGTTATTAATTTCTACTCGCCCTTAGGATACCTGCATTGCGAGAAATGGCTGGGCGAGTTAATGTGTGAATCCTGATTAAATTCTGTAGCACTTCATCAACCATTCATCATCTTTCATATGCACTTTCCTTGGCTGCTAGCAGCTTGTCAAATGTACGGCAGGCTTGAATTATTATTGCACTAAGATATTAAACTACTTCCATTTTAGTAATAAAATTTTCCTTTCTGAAATATTCACAAATGTCATGGTTGGTGATATTGCACTGCATTCATTGGATTTGATAAGAATTGTTTAATATACCTACTCTCATTACAAAAATGCATTGTTACGAGTTAAATCTATCCTTTAGTATTAGCAGACTGTAAGCCAAAACACATGCGACTGCTCCAATCTGTGTGCATTCTTGTCACTGTGTCGCCAGGCTGTGTCGTCTGCTTCCTCTCCATGCCATGCCATGTCGTCCAGTCTGTATCGTCCCATTGTCGTCGTGGATGTTGTATTGCTGTACATGCTGTAATGTCCGCCAGCCTGCCTACTGTCAGTGGTCACCTCCAATTTGTGTAAAACTTGGAGGTGACTGAAATGAGGAGAGATTTTATAGTCTGCCCATGTATATACACACCAATGTAATAAAGTGCATATATATGTAAATAAACTTGGAATTAAATGTGCATTTCTCAGTTTTTATCATTGTATTAATTAATACGCCTTTGACAGATGATGGAACAACACCAGACTGGATGTTGCGGTTCTATTACCACCTCTTTCAAGATTATTTCACTATCAGAGCTTGTCAACCTCAATGCATATTCCACATCAGTCATCTTGACATTGAAATGGACAACATATAGAATATTGTCCACATTGCAGTGATCTTGACATTGAGATGTAGAACAAAGTAGCAGGGACTTGCTATCGACTACTTATGCTACTGCCACACCAGAGATGCGACCTCACGGAGACTGAACGCAGAGGTGCATGCAGTAAGGTCTCCGTGGCATCTACATTGGATGCTGCGGGGTCTTCATGTGACGGAGCACACATTTTACATGCTGTGGCTCAGCATTCTGACATGCACGCAGTAGGAACACCGTAAGTCTAGAGCACCAACCGGCTTCGTGGCGTAATGGAACACCGTAAGGTCTCCTAGACCGCCAACCGGCTTCGTAGCGTAATGGTTAGTAGAGGGTCGGCCCAGAGTGCGGAAGGTCGCGGGTTCGATCCCTGGTCGCGTCATACCAAAAGACGTTAAAAGGTGGTACTTGTTGTTTCCC
>JAUTBX010031005.1:0-13529 GCA_032361465.1 Lepetodrilus tevnianus | reverse complement strand
GTGACGAATAACGAATGCGATTCGTCAGTGGTCTATATTCGGTGCACCGAATACGTGAGTGAATCGTTGCAGCTCTAGTGAGCATATCCTTGCTTTTGGATCTGAGATTTCGGTTCGGAGTGTGGACTGTCAGAAGTGAAGTAAGATATCTGGGTAATAGGCTAAAACCAACCAGTACAATATTGGATTAAAATGTTGGGCGTGCTCCTTTCTAATGTTCGGTAACATGTCTAGGACATGTGCTGTTCTGTAGAATGGAGTGATTAAATTGCCAGTGGCAGCCATGTTGGATTGTGTGCTGTGCCGTCTGCACCACCTATTTCGCTGGTACATGTGCCGGACACCGACAACACTGTGCTGTGTTGCTCCTTTGTAACCGTGCACGTCTCGGACTGAAAGTACAGACAGAACATCCAGAAAGGAGCACATCCGTTATTTCATCACTCTTGTTCCTCTCTCAGATACTGGACCTGGAGGCTAAGAACAAGAAGCTGCAGGGCGAGGTGGACGTGATGCGACACAACATGGACGCCGGCCGAGTTTCGCAGGAGCAGAAGCTGAAGGAGCGTGAGAAGGAGCTGAACAAGGAGATCGCCCAGCAGATGGATGCAGGCCGCGTCGCCGAGAAACTGCTGGCTGACACCAGGAACAACATGCAGAAGGAGATCAACCAGGTGAGTAATGGTGGAGGGATGCTTGACAGGAATCCTGCTATCCCGAGTAGCTGTCCCGTGTAGCTGTCCCGTTTAGCTAGCTGTCTGTATCTGGCCTTGTCCTCTGATGCTGACCCGAGCAGCTGTCCCGTGTAGCTGTCCCATGTAGCTAGCTGTCTGTATCTGGCCTTGTCCTCTGATGCTGACCCGAGCAGCTGTCCCGTGTAACAGTCCCGTGTAGCTGTCCCGTGTAGCTAGCTGTCTGTATCTGGCCTTGTCCTCTGATGCTGACCCGAGCAGCTGTCCCGTGTAGCTGTCCCGTGTAGCTAGCTGTCTGTATCTGGCCTTGTCCTCTTGATGCTGACCCGAGCAGCTGTCCCGTGTAGCTAGCTGTCCTCAAGCTGTCCTGTATGTCCTCAGTGTAATGCGGAGCAGTCCCGACTGAAGACTCAGTGTGAGAAGCTGGAGCAGGACAAACAGAAGCTGGAGCAGGACAAGAAACAGTTGCAGGAAAAGCTGTCTGCCATCGACCACGCACTGAAGACGCACGACGCGTCCATCGCCACCATGCAGCAGACTGTTGACGAAGCTCAGGCCGAAAAGGTTTGGCCAATGGATAATAATAATAATAACAATAATAATAATAATTATATTTATAAATAAATTTTATGTGGGGATTTTATGTACAAAACCTTTCAATTGAGCATGAAATCATGTTCAAAAATGTAATCTCTAGGCTTGAGCTATGTTCCACAGAATGATCATTGCACTATTCACCATGATTGTTCTGAGGAAACCTATAATTAGAAAGTTATTAATTAATAGAGTTTTGTGTGCAAAGTCATATTGACATCTGTATCAAGACTATCTAGATAGTGCTACTAATCATTTGGAACAGATGCAATTGCAGTTTAGAATCAGAATAAACTTTATGAATGTGTGACAGGAATTTGGCAGATGTGGTTAGTTTTCCATTCTTATTGACGTTCTGAATTCAGGTCACGGCTTTGAGGTCGGTGGAAGACACACAAAAACAGATGTCAAAGACTGAGGATGACATGAAGAGGGCGACCGAGGCATCTGCCAGGATCGACCAGTCTAACAACGACCTGAGGGCCCGGGTGATGGACAAAGACCTGGAGCTGGAGAGCGCCAAGGCCGAGACCGACCGTCTGGCTGCCCGTCTGGAGCGTGAGACGGCCGAGATGCTGCAGAAGAGCAGGGAGACAGAGTCGCTGACAGGACAACTGGAGACGGACTTGGCCAGGGTGAAGCTCGACGTCATGAAGCTGAAGAACAAGATCAGTGATCTGAAGTCGGAGAAGCAGTCCGTTGAGCATGACCTGGAGAAGAAGGAAAAGGAGCTGAGCAGGACGTCCGCGGACAGCTGCGAGACAAAGAGACTGCACGACGGACTGCAGGGACAGCTGGACCACCTGCACGAGCGCTTCGACAAGCTGGCCCAGGAGCTGATGGACCGGGAGACTCAAGTGAAGGAGCTGAATAATGCCGTCGCCCAGAGAGACGCCGAGCTCCACAAGACGAAGAACGCGATCGAGGAGAAGGACCTGGGTCTGCAGAACAAGAACTCCGTACTGGAAGCCCGAGAGCAGGAGCTTCAGAGGATGAAGGGGGTTCTCAAGGAAAAGGACGAGCAGATGGCAGGAAGGACGAAGTTGTTCGACAGCGACTTGAAAAGTTCGAAGGAGGCTCTCGTCCAGGCGCAACAGGAGGCGTCTCAGATACAGAAGGAGCTGACCGCCAGCAAGCAGGAATTCTCCGGGTTGAGGGAACAGCACGACAATTTGAAGTTAAGTCTGGAGCACACGCGGGGGACCCTATCGCAGCTGGAGGACGGTAACTCCACCTACAAGAAGGAAGTGGAGAAGCTGAACTCCGAGATGAAGGACGCACTGCATACGGGCGACGTGAAGGCCAGGTCGCTGACGGAGGAGAAGGAGCGGCTGGAGAAACACTACGAGGCTCTACTGTCGGAGAAGTGCGAGGAGCTGGCCGGCAAAGTCGCAGAACTCGCCAAGGTCATGACAGAGCTGGACAAGGTCAGGCACTGCTTCTCTGAGCTGCAGCGCGAGCACGACAAGCTGAAGGTGCGGTACCGGGAGCTGGGTGAGGAGGGGGAGAACCTGGAGAAGAGCTGCGCCGGTCTGGGACAGCAGATGGAGGACCTCACATCGCGGATGGCTGGCGTACAGGCGGAGCACGGCACCGCTATGGAGAACGCCGGGATGCAGTCTCGAGACATGGTCAACAATTACAAAAGTGAGTCGAATCGATTTACTCCAGTTTTCAGTTGGTTATTGATTTTTCAGTGCAGTATTTTTTCCTTACAATATTCTTTAATTTTGGTTCATGTCTGCTCTTAAAAGCAGTCGCAGATGGTTGACCTATTGAGTAGTCGGATGAGGGATGGTTGGAGGATTACAGTGGAATATTTAAATGATAAAGTAACATGGGGGAAATGCTGCTTCAGTGTCGTCGCAAATGGGTGAAAGATTCCCGCAGCGACGTTAAACTCCATATTCACTCACTCTGTGATAAAAAAAAACTTAACACTACCATGAAACTAATAATTGAAAGAATATTGAAAGCAGCTCTAAACCCTAATATAAAAATATATATTTATTTGTAAAAAAACCAAACAACAGCTTCATGGTGTCAAAACTTGAAATCTGGTAAAATAATGTACCGTACATATATATTAAAAATATATATAATACTAATAATGCTAATGCTGTAGAGTATCAGTAACGTGTTCATTATTGACGAGCCGTGCGTCTCTCTGTGTCTTCAGAGCTGGAGAGTGAGCACAGGAGCGTGTGCGAGCAGCTGGCGGCGGGCGACTCCCGAGTGGCGGACCTCGAGGACAAGCTGCGGCAGCTGGAGGAGGCGAGGGAACAGCTGGAGAAACGTCTGGAGCCCGCTGAGAACACCGTCAGGAAGATGGCAGAGAGGCACAGGTAGGGAGCGGCTTTATATCATATTTTTTCTCATTTATCGGTTATTTATATATTTATTCGGTCAGTCATCGCATGTGGATGAAATGTATTCTTGTTACAATTTAATGTTTTAATTCAATCAAAATCATTCATTCATTGTATTTGTATTATGTTTTATTTCATAATTTTAATTTATTAATTTAAAAACAAATATATTTGAGATTTAAACCACTATCATAGTCATAACACATCTAGTCAGTATATGGCTGGGTTGCAAAATGGTTGTTTACTGAACGCGTTACTTGTTGTTTCAGTTCTCAAGACGTATCCATTGCTAAACTGGAGGCGACACTTGCTGAAAGGGAGGAAACTCTCCAGAAGATGACAGTAGAGATGGACAGTGCACGAACCACCCTAGCTCACCAGGACACTCAGCTCAAAGGTACTGAACAACTTGTAGAATATTCCGAATGGTACCACAAATAATAAAGCAGTAATTCAGTCACGAAAATATAATAGTTAATTAATTAATTGCTTTATCGTCGCAAATGGGTGAAAGATTCCCGCAGCGACGTTAAACTCCATATTCACTCACTCACTCAGTCAAGAAATGTAAAATATTATTTGAAGCAATGACATTTTTTTGGTTCCGAAATGATAATGTATAAAACAAATTAAAATAAAGAAGCTAAGAAAGTTGAATTGGATTTTGTTTTGTTTTCTATTTTTATTACCATAACCTTTAATTTGTTTCTACAATAAAATTATGTATTGGAATTGGAACTATATGTTCTACTCCCCTATTTTTTTCTTGTATGTTTACATGTGTTTTGGGTACTTGTACAATAGCAGAATTTTCCTCATTCCAGACACGCAGACCAACTGGGCTAAGCAGGAGAACGGCCTGACAGCGTTGCTGCGAGAGAAGACAGAGGAGCTGGCCGCTGTGAGTGGGCGTCTGCAGGAGACGGAGACGCGCGGAGACGAGCTGCAGGAGGATCACCGCCGGCTCCAGGACCAGGCACAGCAGCACCAGGAGCTGCTCCACACCAAGGCCGCCCAGATAGAGGAGCTCCGAGTCAAGGTGGAGTCGCAGGACAAGGAGCTTGGCCGAATTGAAGACCAGCTCGTGGAAACCGAAAGCGACGTTAAGGACTTGAACCGCGAGTTGAAGTATGAGAGAGACGAGATTTGCGCAAGTAGTCGCCGACTCGAGAAGCAGTCGGAGGACCTGGAGCACCGAGAAGAGGAGCTGAGGCTCGCGGAGAACGACCTGGACGAGTCCAACCGTAGACTGGGAGAGCAAGTGTCCGGTCTGAGACGCGAACGCGACGAGCTGAGGGAGAAGCTGCAGCAGGCGGAGACGGCGTTGTCTCGGAGGAGCTCGGATCTGAAGGAGTTGAACGCGCGGCACGCCGACCTCCAGAGCGAGTCCGGGAAGGAGCTGGGGCAGATGTCTGAGACGGAGCTGAGTCTGAAGGAGAGGTTGAGGCAGATGGAGGAGGAGAAGGAGAAGTGCGACTGCCTGCTGAAGAGGAGGGACGAGGAGAGGGACGCCATGCTGGAGGAGGTGTCGGGGCTGAAGGAGGCCGACCAGAAGATGCAGGCCAAGCTGGACATGATGCAGATGGACCTGGAGGACCAGGAGTACGGTGCCCAGGACGTGGCCCAGCAGCTGGAGTTGGCCCAGCAGAGTGTGGACGGGCTGAAGAGAGGCCTGGAGGAGAAGCAGGAACAGCTCGGCGGGAAGCAGGAGGAACTGGACCAGGCCTTGCAGGAGCTGGAGAAGAACACCGTTGAACTGTCGGCTCTGAGAGACACTCTGAACGAGTCCAGGTTTGAGCTGGACCATCTGACGTCACTGGCATCGGGCAGAGGTTCCAAGTTGGAGGCGGGAAGTAAGAATATTTCAGAGCTGTCGAAAGAGTGTGAACATCTCAAGAAGCTTGTAAGTGAAGAGACTGATAAGAATGTTGAGTCTGAGAAGGAAATCGAGAAGAACAAGAACTATATTGCCGATCTTGAGGGAAGTGTCGAAAGGTTGAAGACTGACCTGTGTGAAAGGAGTGACTCAGGGAATGCAGCGGACAATAAGTGTGCCAGGTTGTCTGAGACACTCGACGAGACGACCGGGAAACTTCAACAACGGGAACAGCTAATGTCGCAGCAGGGCGTGTCACTGGCAGCGCTGGAAGATAAACTGAAAGAATTATCCACGACATATTCCCAGCAGTCTGCCGAGCTGAACCAAGAAGTACAGACCTTCAAAGCTAAGTGTGATTCCTTGCAAAGTGTGTTAGACGGCAAAACTGAAGAACTGAACACCATGCAGATCCACTACAGTGAACTTCAGAAAGTGCTACAGAAGACGAGGGACGACCTTCAACAAAGCCGCAGCGCGAGTTCCGACGATTCTAAGGAATGTGATAATCTCCAGAGACTCTTGGAAGAAGCAAGAACTGTAATTGAAGAAAAGGACAAGTCTGCCCAAACGATGAAGGATTCGCTGGCATCCCTTGAGAGCAAGTTGACTGAGTCCGTGAAAGAAAAGACAGACGATGCCACTGTGTCGAGTCAGGAGTCGCAGCATCTCAAATCGACTGCGGAGAGCCTGCAGATGGAGCTAGAGAAGAAGAAAGCCCGTATTGAGGAGTTGGACACCCACGTGAAGAACCTGCAGGAATCCCTGGACCAGCTGCAGTCAGAGCACAGCGCGTTGACCGAGAGCAGTAGACGGCTTCAGGATGACCGAGACCGGCTCGGAGAACAGCTGGCCGAGAGGGAGTCCGACGTAGAGGAGATAAAGTCGCGGTTAAACGACGTCGAACACAAAGCGGCAGATGTCAGAGACACTCTTCACGGAAAGGTGGAATCGGCCGAGGATCAGCAAACAAAGGTCTTGGTGGAGCAGAGGGAAATACTAGCCAGAATGGATTTCCTTGAACACGATGTTACGACGAAAGAGGCGCTCCTGTCGGAAAAGAATACGCAAATCGAAAACCTCTCCATGGAGCATAATGAGGCATTGGAGAAGCTGGCTGAAGCTGAGGTTATGCTGAACGAGCTACGTGAGCATATGTCTGTGTCCGGGGCTTCACTTGAGCAAGGTTCCACCGACAGAAGTGTCCTAACAGAAAGAGTGCTTGCTCTCGAGAAAGACATAGTGACACTCAAAGCCAATACCAGAAAGCTTGAAGGAAATCTGGATGATAGAGACATAGAGATAAACACTTTGCAAATAGTTATAGATGCGAAAGAAAAGTCTGCAGAAGAAAGTACATCTGAACTTTCAGACGCAATTGAATCCATTGCTCAACAAAAGACGGCTTTTACAGATGAGCTGCATGATAAAGACTTGACAATTAGAAAGCTGGAAGAGAGTATTGCCTCTCTAGAAAGCACTCTCACTGATACGAAGCAGCATATCGTGGAACTGAAAGATGCTAGAGAAGATCTCGAGGAAGCTTCGAAAACTCTGGAAGAGAACACTACGGCCAAACACTCAAGAATGGACAACGCCAAGGTCAAGCTGGAAACCGATTTGAAAGCATCGGAGTACAACATCATCGAACTTCGACAAGAGGTGGACTGCTTGAAGGCCGCCATTGACCAGGAGAAGCTTCTTAGTCAGCAGTTAGAGTCGGAACATGTGTCCAGTCTGACTAGACAGGAAGAGGAAGAAGAGAGACTGATGCAGAGACTGAGAGACCAGCACAGTGAGATCGACAGGCTGGTCACCGATGTGTCGGACAAAGAAGGAAAGCTGTCTGAGCTCGAGCAGAAGGTCCTACAGGAGGCTGATCTTCAGGGATACGCCAATACAAAGTATGAAGAAGATGCTGTGAGGAATGCCGCACAGGTCAAAGAAATGGAAGCAGCTGTTGCTGTGCTGGAGGACAAGCTCAAGGAAAGTGAAGACAACACGCTGTGTCTGGAGAAGCAAATGTACGATCAGCTTCAAGAGAGGGACTTGCAGCTCAGAGAATTGAAGGACTCGTTGGCAAATGAAGTTTGTGTGACCAAGACAACGGAACAGGCCAAGGAAGAGGAACTGGATTTGTTGAAGAAATACTCTGAAGGCAAGTTAGAGGAAGTTCAGCTAGAGCTGCAGGTGTCGCTGAAGAAGCAGGCCGGGCTGGAAACCGAGTTGGAGTCTCTGAGGAATCATCATCAAACCCTCCAGGATGTCTACAACAGTTCATCAGTCGAAGGTGCTTCTAGCATTGCTCACGTCCATCAGAAACTAGACTCTTTGCAGGTGGTACACAATGGATTAGAGCAAGAGAAGTTGGCACTCGATGACCATCTTGATAAGGTTCGGCAAGAGCATGCTGTGAGGAATGCCGCACAGATGAAAGAAATGGAAGCAGCTGTTGCTGTGCTGGAGGACAAGCTCAAGGAAAGTGAAGACAACAAGCTGTGTCTGGAGAAGCAAATGTACGATCAGCTTCAAGAGAGGGACTTGCAGCTCAGAGAATTGAAGGACTCGTTGGCAAATGAAGTTTGTGTGACCAAGACAACGGAACAGGCCAAGGAAGAGGAACTGGATTTGTTGAAGAAATACTCTGAAGGCAAGTTAGAGGAAGTTCAGCTAGAGCTGCAGGTGTCGCTGAAGAAGCAGGCCGGGCTGGAAACCGAGTTGGAGTCTCTGAGGAATCATCATCAAACCCTCCAGGATGTCTACAACAGTTCATCAGTCGAAGGTGCTTCTAGCATTGCTCACGTCCATCAGAAACTAGACTCTTTGCAGGTGGTACACAATGGATTAGAGCAAGAGAAGTTGGCACTCGATGACCATCTTGATAAGGTTCGGCAAGAGCTGGAGCAGAAGATCGAACAACTGAATCCACTGCAGACCGAAAACGAACAGCTGGCGTCGCGGCTAGAGCACGCTCTGAAGCAACTGGAACTGCTGCAGACAGAGTACGAGGAGTCCTCGCAAGGTGCTAAGACTGAGGCTGCTACTCGCGCAGACAAGCTGGAGGAGGAGAAGCAGCTGGTTGTGGATCTGAAGGCTAAGATCGACAGCATTACATCTGATAGGAGCGTTCTGGAAGGGAAACTGGCTGACCTCGAGGAGCAAGTCTGTGCTGCTCAGGAAGATCACGCACAGTTGTCCGGTGAAGTGGAAAGCTCTAAGGAACTAACGAGGGAAATGAGGTCCAAGTCGGAGGAGTCTTCAGCCACCATCCTGTCCCTGAACTCGGAACTGCAGCACCTGAAGTCCTCTATGGAGTCTCTTCAGGGCGAGAAGGCAGAATTGGAGGCAAAATGTTCCACATTCGAAGCTGGTGTGTTTGAAAAAGAGGAGCGAGTTAGGAGTATCGGAACAGAGCTTGCTGAACTGAAATGCAAACTGGAAGAAAGTTGTGTGACCATTGACAAGTTGACAGCGGAAAGGGACCAATTGATTTGTGCAGTGGAAGAGATGACACGATGCTCTGAACAGCTGAACGTTCAGTTGCAAGACGAAAAAGAGCATACCAAATCGAAAGCGGTTGAAAGTGCAGATCTTGAAAAGAATATCACCAGCTTGATGGATAGAATGCAACTATTAGTTAGTGAATCAAATGAGACATCGAGTGACAACGACGAACTCCTGAAAGAAAAGGATGCCAAAATATCCGAGCTTGGTGAAAAGATTACTTCCCTAAATAGCGAAATTAACAAATTGAAGTCAGAATTGAATGAGAAGCACTCATCTGTTGACATGAAAGAAAGGGAACTGGAGAACACAGAACAGCAACTGCAGACTGTAACAGAAAGCAAAGACAGCCTTGACAAAGAGGTGAGCCGGCTGCAGAGTGCCAACACCGACCTCAAGGACCGAATGGCGATGATGGAGGCGAGCATCAGAGATCTGAAGACCCGGCAGGGCCACCTGGAGGAGGAGGCGGAGGGCACGCAGACCGTGCTGCTCAGCACGCAGACCTTCTCGCAGACCGTCCAGCAGCAGGTGGACGAGCTGACCGAGGACAACAGCCTCATGCAGGAGAACATCACCAAGCTGAAGGCGGAGAGGTCGGAACTCGAGGACCGTCTGCAGAGGTCCCAGGAGGAGGCCGTGGACCGGGGGCGTGAACTGGAACAGTCCCTGGCTGATGCCACGGAGGCTGTGGACCTGCTCAAGGAGGAGGCCGCCGAGTACAGGACCCAGGTGGAACGGCTGGCGGACAGCGGTAAAGACTACGAGACAACTATCGTTACACTGACCCATAGCCTAGAGGATCTGGAGAAGGAGTTGGCCGATGTAAGAAGCAGCAGCACCGAGAATGATGACAGCAAGTGCAGGGAAGTCGACGAGCTCAAGGAGAAGGTTGAAAAGCTGACCAGAGAGTTGTCCAGCAAGGAAAGTGATCTGGAAACTGTCGGGCAGCTTGCAATGGAGTTGGAGGAGAAGCTGAAATGCTCTGAGACTAAGTGTGGACTCCTGCAGGCAGAGCTCGATGGCAAGACTGCCGACTTGGATGCCGTCCTAGATGAACGAGAACTACTGTGTACCAGAGTGAAGACACTGGAGGGGGAACTGCAGACTTTGCAGAAGAAGCTTGATTCTCTGACCGACGAGCTGAATGTAAAACAGGAAGAGTGTGAAGCTCTGAGCATGGAGAACATGGAGCTACAGGAGATGGTGTCCACTCTCACCAGCGAGAAGACCCAGCTAGCCAGGGAGCTGACAGAGGTCCAGACCTGTCTCACAGCTGAGAAACATACAGTGGAGGAACTCCAGTCGACGATCGACTCTAACATGCTGAGCCAGGCGGAGCAGGAGATGCAGGAGGACCAGTGCAGGTCGGACATCACCAGGCTCACACAGGACCTGGAGGTCTCCAAGCGGGAACGGGTCGGCCTGGAGGCGGACCTCAAGACGCTGTCGGAGGACAAGGAAAAGCTGGAGGCCCAGGTGGCGGGTCTGACGGTGACGAACAGCCACATGAAGGATGAGGTCATGTCTACCGAGATGGAGCTAACCGGGATGAAGCAGAACCTGGAACAGCTGATGAAGGCCATCAGCACCAACGAGGTGGACATCAAGAGCAAGATGAAGGAGACTGAGGCGACGCTGGAGGCGAGGATAGCCGAGGTGGTGGAGCTCGAGAACGAGGTCAGCATTCTGAAGGGAGACAAGTCTGAACTGAAGATCAAGCTGGACGAAATGACGAAGGAAAAGGCTTCGGCAGAGTCTGCCGTCGAGGACTTCAGAGATGCCATGGAGTCCACGGAAATGGAAGTGACGTCACTGGAAGGGGAGAGGGACGCCTTCAAATTGGAATGTTCGAGCCTGACGAAGAGATGCGAAGACCTGCAAAGGGAGGTCAGACAGATGAGAAAAGAGATTGATGAGTTAGAATGCGAGAGGAAGACACAGTGTGGCAAGCAGGATGAAGAGGTGGAGAGTCTTAAAGCTGAGAGAGACAGATTGACGGTGTCGGTGGAGTCGCTGAATGCTGAGATTATGGAGAACCAGGAGCGGTACAAGAACATCTGCGTGAGCGAGAACGGCCTCCGGGATCACAACAGGAACATGAAGGCCAAGATACAGAAACTCGAGACGGATCTGGAATCGGCAACATCAAAGTGTACCACGGCAACCCAGGATGCGTCGTCTTTCCAAAAGGACGTTCAAAACCTAACAAAAGAAAAGGCTGCCATTCAAGGCAAGTACGACTCGCTGAGCAAAGAGAACGAAGACCTCCTGAGCCAGTTCCTTGCCACGGAGGAACAGACTGGAATCGTGTGCAGGGAGAAGACGGCACTGGAAGCCGACCTGAAGGAAGGACAGCGCAATGCTGAGAGACTGGAGGCGGAAGCGGAGCGTGTCAAGCAGGTGCTGCTGGAGACCGAGAAGAAGAAGGAGGATGCGGACTACTTGGTGGGCGAGCTGGAGATGGAGATGTCCGGCCTCAAGTCCGAGTGCACAGCGTTGGCCAAGAAGCTGGAGAAGCACGTGAAGCGGGAGCAGCAGCTGATGGACAAACTGGACAAGGCCGAGAAGGACCACCAGAACGACCTTCAGAAAGTGGCAGATGCACAGAGCAAGTTTCAGTCAGTTGAAGTGAGTGGATTTATTTCATCAGTCATTAGGATTTGTTGCAAGTAACTGTCAACACTGACTGCAATAGAATGGCAGAAAAATAATAATTTACAATTTAACTTTTGTTAATCAGTCTTTCAAGATTAAACTTGTATCCAGATATGTTTTAACCCTGCTCCTTTTCTAGGGTTCAAACAAGCTCTTAGGATGTTTATTTTTCTCTCTCTTCGCCCATTGATACCTTTATACCTGTGTACAGCCTTGACTTACCTTTGCTCCATTGCAGGCCGAGATTGAGTCAATGAAGGCTGAAGCTGTTACTGGGGAACAGCGGACGGAAGTTTCAAACAAGAAGGTTTGTTGTAACAGTTAATTATATAACGGCACCAAGTTTACGAACCCTGTTTGAGTACTGATCGACTGATCGTCATGTATGGGTGAAAGATTCCCAGTTTGACGTAAAACTACAACACTCTCATTTTGATGATGATTTTAAGCTCAAGTTTTGTTCACAAAGCCCCATACAAAAGGTTTTGTAATCTCGGGGCCTCGTGTCTGATGAGAGGAGTGAACTGAAATAAATTTTAAAATCGTCAGATCTTCTGATTTAATTTTAATACTTTGACCAGCCTCTCTATCAATGATGAAAGCATAACTACGCACTAACATATTGGTCACATATGGGTGAAAGATTCCCATTATGATGTAAAACAATAATTCGCCCTTCATATTTCTCGCTTTGATTCAGACACATGTCGCTGAAAGTTTCACATGCAGTTCAGAATTGCCTCACGATGAATTCCTACATTTTTCAGCACGGCAATGTTTTGATAAGAATGGAGAAACGACAGGCGGACCTGGAGAAAGAAGTCGGTGAGCTGCACACAAAGTTGGAAGAAGTGACGTCAGTGTTAGAGACTAAACAGACGGAACTGGAACAAGTTAGGACATGTGTGGATGAGAAGGACACGGAGCTGACGACTGTGAAAGCTAAGCTGGCGGAGGTGGAGGCCGAGCTCAGGGTACTGATGGAGAAAACTGCAGAGTTGGAAAAAATGAAGGACAAACGTGTCGAGGGTAGAGACGAAGAAACTACAAAAGATAAGCAGTGGGTAAATATAGAGGTAGGTCGTGATGACTTCCACCTGCTGAAATGGTACATGACGTAGTTTATGAATTGGCTTATTAACAATAGATTTAAATTAGCATTTGGAAAGCCTTCCTTTCTAATTTTACCAGAAATTTGTTAACGTTTGTTTGTGAGTGCACTGTGGTAGTACAAGCTATATATAGATGGACAAGAGAACATTCCTAGCAAATGTTTTCAGATAATATAAATGTGGATAGTATTCGATGAATAATGAATTATCTTCATGTGGCCTTGTTATGTTTTAGACTGATTCTGTGAAATCAAATGTCAGTAGACTATTGGTATTTATTGGCTTGAAATGGTAATGATATGATGTCTCGTTTAGGTGTTGCGGAAATGGGAGAGCCAGTGCTCACAGCTACAGTCGCAGGTGTCGGCTCAGAAGATCAGCATCCATAAGCTGAAGGAACAACTGAAGAGGGTCCAGTCTGAGGTAACATGTCATATCACTGCTACACCACTGTCATATTACTGCTACACCACTGTCATCACCATATCACTTCTACACCACTGTCATATCACTTCTACACCACTGTCATATCACTGCTACACCACTGTCATCACCATATCACTGCTACACCACTGTCATATCACTTCTACACCACTGTCATATTACTGCTACACCACTGTCATCACCATATCACTGCTACACCACTATCATATCACTGCTACACCACTGTCATATCACTGCTACACCACTGTCATCACCATATCACTTCTACACCACTGTCATA
>JAUTBX010030783.1:0-13537 GCA_032361465.1 Lepetodrilus tevnianus | reverse complement strand
ATGTTAATGACACTACATCAGCTGTTAATAGCATAATTATGCCGGGGATTCTACGGTATTTTAGTTGTATAACCTAATTAATAAGTTAATTAATGACCCCGAACAGGGACATTAGGTTCTATAACTATCGTGCAAAGTATATCAGTTGGGCGTATTTTATAGATTGCAGTTTTGAATTCGCTAATTTGAAGTATGAAGACATCTTTACAAGTTTATCTGTACTTGCAACTACAAATATATTGTATTATATTATCCTAATAATCGTATGACGTTAATAATGAAATTACAGTACCTGTTTTTGGGATTGCTTATAAACACAGACATTGAAAACACCACAATGGCAACTGCGATATAGTCGGAAATACCTCAACACCAATTTTCCAAGTTAGATGGATTTACCTCCCTTTGATTAATATCCAGTACAGTTGGAAGTGCTTTCTAAAGCATACTGCATGGTCACCATTGATGCGATTTAGTATACCTCTTACAATGTGCTTGTTTTCCATATAATGACGCTTACTTAATTTACATTTGTGTAGTGTTTTCACCTGAAACATTTTGGCAATAACAACTGACACAGTCAATGCTCGTTCTGCCTATCAGTTGATACGACTTCAGCTTTCGTTTAAGTGTTCTGACTCTGTGAACAGTACACATATTCGGAGATAGGTTGTATTTGTTAGTCTCGAGTGAACAAGCCTGGGTTTAACTTTAGAAACCACTCGCATGTCTTTTGTTACAAGTAGGAAACATCAGTGGCTGCATCCAAAGTCAAGTTTCAGGGACATCGCTGTACCATACGATTCCTTTCCCGTATCTAACATTGAGTTGACAAACACTTGACTATTAAATATAGATTCAGTATTCAAATCAGTAATGTGTCTACACTGTACCGCGAATGTACAATGTATGTTCTGCAGTGTTGATTTCAATGAAGCGTACGTTCACATCAGTAGACGTTCAAAGTAACTCTATTTATTTACATGATAAAAGTAAATGGGAAAACATGTGGTTTGGCTCCTTAGTCTGATTTCACAATTATATAGTCATTATGATCTGGTATCTTCCCAATACTATTATATTGCTATAACTACTATTGAAAACTTTGTTTGGCATGTGTATTTTGACTTTATAATTATACTTGATTATTTCTTTGTAGTTGCATGTATGCTATAGGTGTATGACAAAACCATACAAGTCATATGTGTTCATTTGTTAAGTTAGCCAGGCACTCCTATGGGAGATTGTAAACGAATCCGAGACGCTGTAAACATGTAGACCCTATTTACACAGGAATCAATATGCGTGTGTACGAATTAACAATAACCAAGTGTATTATGTCATAAATTGTCATCGTTGTCCTTTAGTACTATACGTACGTTCCTCTTTGTACGTAGCATGTCGACAGTATTGCCTATAGAGTAACAACTAGGCATATCTGATGGATATAAGCAATGTTCATGCCATGTCTTGCTTTTTCTTTGGGACTGTTTTCTTTCAATTATATCGCCTATTTAAGTATTTATCTAGCAATGAAATACTTTATTTCGAATATGTAGCATATGTTTATATCAGGCCCATGTAAAATTTTAGTTTACTTAAATGTGGACATTACATAGAATATGTTCTAATCATACTAACTATTTTACGTAGACATTACTTGCTGTAAATAGTAATTATGACTTCATTTAATTAAAAAAAGCATTATCATATACAATCATATAAATCTGGATGTCTTTCATCATGGCACGCTCACGGAATCAAGGATTAAGTTTTCACTAAATTCTACAATGTTAATTACATATTTCTTAATCATCTCATCAAGTGGTTCGTGCATTGCATGCAAATCGTTAAATTACTAATTTTCAGAAATTGTCTGTTAACAAGGAACTCTTTTAAAATAAATATTTAACTAATCTGTCATATTAGTTGATTTCTGCAAACTTTATTGCAAACCAGCCACCCGGTTTTGTTCAAATTGTATCAAAGAATAGATAATAAATAGGAAAACATCCTTTCGCAAACTTTCAGTAAGCCATGGACCAACGATTTCCCTTCTGCATTGTCTACAGCTTGGCCCAATCAATATGTACAGAAGAGATTTGGTAAATTAATATCACTTCCGTCCGCTCTTCCCAAAGCATTACGCTGTACTCGTAGATCTAGCTCTGAGGATCACGGTCTTTACTTTAACTGTCAATCAAATAGAATTAAAATATCAAACGACTGAGACGAATCCCACCGTTTTCACATTATCTCTGTGAGACAACACAAAGGTGTTTTTCAGGAAATTTGATATCATTGCCCGCCGAAGAGATAACACACATCCAGTGGGAAAGAAATAATTTTCCATGGCGAATAAACCCCTTTCTAATTGATGCTCAGGATGCACCGGCACGGACGGCTGTGCGCGCGCATAATGGACAGCGCCGAGCGGTGATGACGACTTTGACAGTAACTCGTGTGCTTCTATTGACTGACAGCCGACACTGATTACAGAGGTGACAATGATCTTTCAATAGATTTCGATTGCCGTCGGACGATTTCGGAACCTTTCGCCACAGTTTCTCAAAAGTCAACACAAAAATCGGATTTGGGCTACCATGGTGCCAGTTGGATTTGCTATCTTTTCTATTGTGTATTTATCCAATTACGAGCATTGGTCCTTGTTTGGGAACGTCAAAACTTCACAAGTGGGCGCAAATGTTCCTCCTTCCGGTCTGGGAACGAGGCTCAATGGCCGCCGGTTATCCTTTGAGGGAGCCCCTTGAGGTCTGCTCCCGTAACGTGCTAATGCATATCCTCACCATATCGCAATTCAAATACTTCGTTGTCAGTGGCGCAGGCTTTACGGAACCTGATCTGCAAAGCATGTCAGAGTTTTTACAACAAATGGATCTATTTATGTTGTGTTATGTTATTCCTTGTCCATTTTAAAAGCATTAAGAGTTCAAACAAGTACTCTGTAAAAGTTCAGAAGCTACGTGGATTTTCAATTCAGTATGTTTTATTCGAATTCATGAAAGGAATCTCTAGATCCTTAAGAAAACATCACATTTTCGAACTAACTAAAAGCCAATGAAGTAATTCTGTGTGTATTAAGATATATAAATAACGTAATACATGTGGACGTACTAAGAATACAGGTGTTTTTTCATTCGTTTAAGATATTAGCAAAACATGATATACTTCAATGTCTACATTATATTCTCCATAAAGACGTGTGTGCGTGCATGACAGGGACATGATGGATGCAGTTATGTTAATTCTCCGTGCACCACAAAATGAAAACGATACGTTGACTGCCGACCGTGATGTGCCAAATTATTTCCTAATGCGTGGATGAAAGAGAGAGATGATCATGTATCCAGCTCACTTAATCACACATCAACACGACGTGTAGACATCCTCTGTACTGATGGTAATTCATGTACTATTGGAACACACGGATAGAAAGCGAAAGTAGACACCGTTTGCCACAGGAAGACAACATAGAAACATGTAAATTCGACAAGGTTTATTTATTAAAAGGACGCATACACATACTTTAACTGGACTAATTAAAACCAGCATTTTTCGAGCTCCCAGTAACAAAATAATACAGAAACGATTGTAAAACTAATTATAATAACAAGTTCTGATGCAAAACGAATTCCGCAACCTATCTTGTGTATTGTATTACAGTCAGACCCCGTTATAACGGTCTCCGTTAACACGGTTTCTCCGCTTACCGGTCAACCTTTAAGCAATACGGATTTCCTACTATTATATATTATATATACTTTAAATCGATGAATGATTGATCCGATGATCCGGTTGTTTCGCTTATCGGTCAGATTTCTAACAAAAACGGAAGTGTCCGCTATACCAGGGTCTGACTGTATATATACAACTCTTAATACGTTCTTATAAAGTGTCCATCGACAACCAAACTATTGTATACATGAGGACATTTCTGAGGTATTCATATGTTCTTGGTGCATGTATGTTTCGTCTCTCACATGCTAGGTAATCCATGAAGCGTCTCTCTGCAATTAATTAAAATATCAATGAATTATACAATAGAAATGTATTCATATGTTAACACATTCATATCGAAGCAAATCTTGTTTTCTAATAGAACATGATGTTTTCCTAAACACGCTGTATCAAATTGCCAATACTATCGACATAATTCATTGTGTGTCAATGTTCTATAAAGTTAAATGAAAACACTGGATACAAAACCAACATTGGCAACATGAAAACCTCCGCATGCGCGCACGTGCCACGTATGCCACGTGTTGCCATCAATTAGATGATGTAGTAGAATGGTCTCTGCTTACGCTGCAATCTTCTAGAACCGGTTTAAGTATATTTACCTCGCTCTTCAAAGGGCACGGCACTCTGTTGTCAGAAGATAGGCTACTTCCGGTTCAAGTCTCGATGAACAACTCTCAGCAAAGACAGCATTTGATTGGTCGAAAGATTCTTCCGATTGCTGTACATAACTGTAATCCAAACTACCCGATTCCTGGATATGATGGCTTCATCGATAATGCACTACAAATGAAATCAAAACATTATATATTATTCAGATTCATCATTATAATATTACAGTCTTGTTGAACATAGTCTAATCGACTATAGATGCACAACATGTTGATGCAGATAACCATCATTGAACATATAATCTAATTCGAATTTTGAAGTGAACATTTCTGAATTTTCAATACACTGTAATTAAATAATAATAGCGGCATTAAACTTTAGCTTTCAACTTTCAAATTGTCCAACTTATTATTTTCCATTTGACCACTCACAGTGGTATATGGTACATACATTATGACATTGGATTATTGGCTGCTATCACACACTTTTTAAAATACATATGACAATAATGTACTTAATTTAATCTTGACAAACATTGACTGCGAGGTAAATAATTGCAACAGGTGTATTGTCGTCCCTATTAGTATGCTCACTAGACCTGTCTTCCAATGGTTGATCTAATTGGGTACTGGGCATGGACTTTAGAGAATGGTTCGAGTTGTGTAGTAGGCTACACTTCTTAGAAATCAAACAAGGTCTGTGTCGTGTGGAACACGAACACACAGAAACATTATGTTTCACATCATCGACATCAATAGCAAGAAAAAGCAATATCGTGGTTGTAGCGGTCGTGTTGTTTACTATAGTATATATGATCGATCGTCCCAATGGTCTCACTGGAGAACAACTGGATATCCAGGACTAATCTCCCTGATCAAACTGTAACTAGATCACTGTATTAGGGGTGTTAGGGTTTGCGAGTGTTGTGCTTTACTAGTAACTAGTGATATGAACCATGCAACTAATATAGAGGTAAATAGGATTTTATTAATTTAAAAGTGTTAATAACGGATTTTGTCTAAAATGTCTCTTCTGATTACGGATCATCCATACCATATCAACACATCCATCTACTTCCAAAAGTATGAATGGGACATTATGCAAGTACATATTTTTTCTGAGAAATAATATGGATGCGGGTATTAAATATTATTATGACATTACTAGTATACACATTGCAGATAGTATTCGTGCAACCATAAATTATAAGAGGTTTTCACTATGATCAGGACATCTACTGTATGTCCTTCTACCTGCCTGTCTTCTTAATTTTATATATCTGTCTGTCTGCTTACATAGTTGTCTGCCTGTCTACTGTACTCGCCTATATGTCTGCCTGTACTTTACTGTGATCTAGGTGCACTACTATCTACATCTAGTACATATTACGCGTACAATTGATTATCTCTTCTTCCAATCGTTTATCTCCATAGCACGTATGTTTCCAGTCTCCCATTCAATTTCATCCAGTCCTCATACAGTGGGTCTTGGTTAAACCCATCTCGTTTTTCTTTGTCCATAGTCTCTATTATTACGCCCTGAAAAATACGAGAATAGAGACATCGTCAAAATTACCAATCAAGTCTTAGAACGGAAGCATTGTCTCCTGCACACAATTTGATTTTCTTCGCCTTCACGATGATTGGTGGCTAGTTTTAGCGATATTTCTTAATTTACGCGAGCAACACCTATGGTTATGTATATAAATGACATTTAATGACTTATTGGGCCACCGATTCTGCACAGCTTCTATAGATTTGTAGAATCAGATATATTGTGAGTGCATCTTAATAATGCAGATATATATTAATCTCAATTATTTCAAACGCGTGGAAAACACTCTGTCATCAAATGCATCCTGTTATAGACAAGTAGCTATTAGATAAGCCACACGTGCACATACATGGGTATTGTAGATTGGGTCATGCACTAGTAGTACTATGTATTTATAGTTCATAATTCCAGTCTGAAAACCAAATGTTAAAATCATACATTCATGAATGTATTTAAAGATCACGATCAGCCAATAAATTCCAGTTGGAAAAATTGCGTTTTTCTCGAGAATGAACAATAATATTTCAGTAAGTATATTCATTCATTCTTACCGTAAATTATCATAGATTAAAAATATAATGTCGACAACTGCTGATACAATTTCAAGAATAGTTGAACTACTGTAATTTAGCGTTCAACGTTCATCATATATATACACTTTGCGTGAACTCTAATAAGCAACGGGTGTCCTCTAACTTTGAAAAGGGATTCTACTGAATTAAACTTTATTGCAATACGCGAGTAACAAGCTCTTTCAAAATTCGAAACAAATTAAAATGAACAAAACCCAGAAAGCTCATGCTGGAGATGACACCAATAATCTTCCAATATAAGATCCTAAAGTTAAACACTCCTTTCACGAGAGCGCCTTCCAGCCCACAATAGATGGGGCGAGTGTATAATGGTACAAACCAGTAATCCCCGCCCAAACCTCTACTTTCAATTTTACATGCAACAAAAATATAATTGTAAAACTGTCGTACAAATTCCCACCCACCGAGCGGAAAATCTAGGCTCGCCCTCGTCTTTGTGTTTCATAGCCCTGAGATGAAGACCCAGAGAATTCCCTTGGTTCTAAATCTGAGTACAACACCGGTCTGATCCTCTTGTAATCCTCCTGCAAAGACCCCCTTTTGTACCCAATGTACTGGGAACGAATGCTGTGCTCAGCGTACAAGACCCTTGCCGAATCAACAAATATAGTCAGAGGCCCTGCGCTCATCCATAGTGTCAATTGTCTTGGGAACAATGCTTCAACTTTATGACAGGAAGACAAACTTATGATATTGCGGCCAATTTTCCGCCAGTGGTGTTCTTTGCTGTGAAAGAAGGTTGCACCGGAAATGAAGGTATTGCAACTATTGCAATTTTGTCTGTCTCTGTTCAAAACTCGACACACTGATCCGCCAATGACATAAAATATATACTGAGATATCACGTTACGGATTATTTCGCCAATAAAACAGAAATATAATCTCAGACTTCATCATTTTTCTCATATGCCAACCGGGAGAGTCGTCTAAACTTATGATTACTTCCAAAATGACCTCGCGTCTCATTACAGACGAGTGTACTTAATGTTCACAGTGTTGAAAGTTGAATTTGAATAAAGCAGTTTACGAGATTCTCAATTTTAATGGCAACTATTTGATTATCTTGGTGTGATGAGGTCGGTATTTCATGACGAAAGTTTGTAGAAGTTTGGCAAAGTATGTTCAATATGCATATGTTCCAACTCCCATTGATACATCTGAAGCAAATCGCATTAAGTAGAGGGCAACATTAAAGTCCGTAATATTTACCGAAATTCGAACAGTGGATATTACCAGAACCCAGCGTATGTGGCGCCGTGTTGCAGATATTGGCAACCTCTATTTTATGTGAACATTAACTACATGTGGACTCATTTGGATATGCTGGCACGTTTCTTGCTACATATAATAGTGTATTTGTAAACCTAGGAAATTGAGACCCATTGCTTTGAAGTTTTACCAGTGGTGTACGCTATTAGTATTAACTCCATATAATATTACTCAGTAATAGTAGCATGGGACGACGCTACCGTCCAATGATACATCAAGTATGCTACCGGAAATAGAACATGTTCGCATACAAATGTCTCAGTATACTACCGGAAATAGAAGATGTTCGCATACAAATGTCTCAGTATACTACCGGAAATAGAACATGTTCGCATACAAATGTCTCAGTATACTACCGGAAATAGAAAATGTTCGCATACAAATGTCTCAGTATACTACCGGAAATAGAAAATGTTCGCATACAAATGTCTCAGTATACTATCGGAAATAGACAATGCTCGCATACAAATGTTTCACAACTGCGATGGGGTGGTTGGTGTCGTGGTCGTTGTAGTGCATGTGGTAATGGTGGTGGTGTGTGTCTGGGGGGATGGGGCTGCATTTGATTGTGTTCATCTCCCTCCAATACGTCGGTACCCGTAGAAGATCTGCCATTATTACATGTCCTACACACCACATATACATTGAGCTCTACATACTGGACCTCTCAATCATTAGTTTCCGACGCCCATGTCATCACACAGGAATCATATTTCTTCCGAGAACATAACTTCCAACTCTGTAAACATAGGAAAGATGACAGTTCAGTTGGAGTATATCCCTCGGTGTAGTTGGAGTATATCCCTCGGTGTCCCCCATTATCTATATACCGACCATAGAGTACACGGAGATTACGCGGTATTTAGGGGATTATTGTTTGGAAGGGAGTAACATAGGGGACAGAACAAGCCACCCGCCATTTCTCCACGGCTCGCACGACCAGCTCTCATTGTATTGTTTACATGATAAAGTGTAGGGGCAGCCATCAAAGAGATGTTCCCCTGTCACAGGTAAGTGTGGTGAGAATCCAGATACAGATTAAACCTCCGTCTCCATACGTGTATTAAGCTGGCAGTGAGACGTGAAAGATGCTGTGTGTATTTACTCTGGTCTCGGGTAATCCAAACATACTGGTCCTCACACCTACCCGAGGCCGGTTACATCCTTCTCTTTTAATCTTACCTGTAAAGTTTACTTTCGCACACCTGTGATCCTTTGCGGCACCTGGCGAACAGTCCCTAATTGATGGGCGCCATTTGGAGTATTTTAGAACATATTAGACTTCAAATAATTACTAAAATACTCCTATATTGATACATTTCTAGAGAAATGTCCATTGACCTTGTAAT
Organism: Lepetodrilus tevnianus; assembly: GCA_032361465.1. NCBI lineage: Eukaryota > Metazoa > Mollusca > Gastropoda > Lepetellida > Lepetodrilidae > Lepetodrilus > Lepetodrilus tevnianus. The sequence continues at coordinate 4,401 of JAUTBX010030783.1, read as the reverse complement.
TTGACCTTACAGTGTATGCACGATCGGCACGTGCGCGTACGTAGACACAACCGGTAGGTCACACCTAGGCGGTTATCCTTAACCCAGGTGTGACACATACCAGCCTTAAACTACAGGACAACGGGTTGAAGGGTGTTATATGTTGCAAGTACAAGACATTGATGTAGTATTTGAGTGCAAGATCTAAGGTACAAGACCTTGATGTACGCTAGCATCTGCTATACACCAGCATTGATTTAACCAAAAGTCCTGGAACGAAATACTCGTGAAGATCTATTGGGTAACCTATTTACACATTTGTTTTTGTGATACGATGTGTGTTGTATGTTATCAGAGGAAGGTCTGAATTGTCCCAGGAAAACCTTCAAATTAGGCATCAGTTACGAAGTATATTTACTAGTTTTCGTATTATTGAAGTGAGAACTCTTAGATGTGTATGTGAATATATGCTAGTGTATATGGGGCAAGGTTAATATTGTGTTTTACTTGAAGCATCATAGTATTACTCGCAGTCTATGAAGGGATGGCATGAGGGCGCCAGAAGGCCTTCAAACAAAGAGTCTCAAAGAGGAGTTCCAGAGACTGTCAACACAGGCAGAGGCTCCAGTATACAACCTAGAATCGTGAGTGGAATTCCATTCCAGATGATTCCAATTTGAAATCAAATAGAAGCGAAACTTTCACACCAAACATCTTGAGATTGCAAAGGAACTGTACACTACGACAGATGGAGAAACGACTTTCTGGATATGAACTGTGATGTCCTCCAATCTATTTTGTCCGAAGTAATATGCGAATGCACGTGCAAGTTAGATCGCGTGCGCCCAGACGCATACATTTGAAGCATTTGAGGAGTGTGGAAACGAGGCTAGGCGGTCCCATTGGACAAGGGGGCTCGTGGCTAGAACGGGTTGAGGATCTGGAAAGTTATGCCACGGGATCCTCAGCAAACATCGGGATGCTGCCCTGCAATCCTTGGTTGTCTAATTTTTAAATTTTGCGCCGGGACGATCTCGTCAAATCGCCCATTACATTTCTGACAATTTCCAGAAGAAAGCTCGTCAGAAGGCATATTAATATCGGGTCCACTCCACGCTTGTTAGCATTGGAGGTTGGCGATCATGTTGGGCAAATCCCAATGGATTTTCCCGCGCGCGCCACTAGACTGGGCTGTCGTCTGCCTTTCAATCAATTTGTCATTTTGACGTCTGCCCGTATCCCCTATGATGGGAGTCGCGGCAGCAGGCAAATGTCTTTAGCTCATGCTATTGATAAGGCCTTCCGAGGGATAATTTTCCGATCGTGGATACATGGTTACGGGCTAAGACATTATCTCAGGGGACCGGCCTAATCCAAGATAAAGCAGTCAAAATTGCGGTATCAGGACTCCAGCAGATGCTCAGAGCCTCCAACAAATAAAATCTGCCACCGTTATTGGCTGGATGTGGTATACCGAAGCTCAGGTCAGAGGTCACTTGAATCCCCTTGATGGACAAAAGTCCCCCGATATTTTCTGATCCCCTTCACAAGAATCGATCTGGTCTGATTGGGCGCCACTGTGGTTCTTCCTTCGCAGATCAATTTAGCGCAATGACTTGTGATGACTGTTTAAGAGTTACCCCCCTTCGAATAAACCTCCAAAAAAATGCTGCATCGCCTGATCGGAATATTAAGTAGGATTTTCCAACGAGTTAGCGAGGTTGTTTTTATTTTATCATGGAACTTTGATGCTAAAAGGCAAATGGCACGTGAAGAAATTGGCGCCAAGATATACGCAGAGAGAAATGGCTGGTGATTAATTAACGTTGCCAGATGGGACTGTTGAATCTAACTTTTCCAACTTTCTAATAGGATTATGCCAGCTATGCTGGCATTTGTGATAATAATATATATTTTTTTTTTATCATTAATATTACACTTTAAACTAAATGAGTATGTTGCGTGTTTCCGCTTCCTATTTACGTTATTCCTGGAATCAAGTTTCATGAATTTAGACGTTCCTGTGATTAAATGGACATTCCATCATCTCGCGATTTAACAGACCAAATACGTGGACAACGAAAACTGATATTTTATTTTTATTTTAACAGAGTAACAATAACATATTATCATTATTATTATTATTATTATTATTAGTAGTAGTAGTAGTAGTAGTAGTAGTAGTAATAGTAGTAGTAGTAGTAGAAGAGTAGAAGTAATATTAATAATAATGATAATAATGATGATGATGATGATGATGATGATGATGATAATAATAACAATACTAATAATTATTATTATTATAATAATAATAATAATCGTGTATTTTAATAATTCGCGAAATATATTAACATAATTAATTAAATTGACATGATTCCAATGCAAACGATCAGCATGTACATTTATTTTGTTACTTAGGTTCAATACCAATCCATCCAATTTGCACGTACAAGTAATTCTGCTCAGAACAATATTGCTTGCAACATAATTTGGTAATACAAATACGCACGAGCGTGCACTGAGACAAGACAGACAGACAGATAAACAAAATATCATCACATCACTTTACATCTGCATGATCTACATAATTCTTCCTCTGCCTCCCTAAAACTGGAAGGACGCCCCCCGGGACAAACTGGGAGGGCACCCCCGGGGGTGTACCGTACCACTCCTGCAGGAGAAGTCGTCGCCCAGTCTCAACAGCCAGGGTGGGAGTGTGGCACCCTGTCACATCCCCTGCTCTATTGTGTGCACTACATCATTGTATCTGAGAGGTATTCTGCCAGGATTGCATCGCTTAACGGACAACATTGTCAGACACCGATTGTTTCCATCACGATCTACCCACATCCAGGCTCCTCCCCGCTTGATCGAACAAACCATCGCCAATATTAGCATTTCCATTTAATCCAGCTAATCCTGTTAGGTTTATCACCGCATGATAAAGAGCGATGAAGATGGGCGACAATGAGCGGAGCCAGCTGTTGGCAATGGAAACAACGACGTGTGCGATGAAAGTAATGATAGCCGTTATCGCTCTCATCTGCAGGCGCTTACTACTATACTGCTAAATATTCTAACTTTTTTTCTTAACGACTGGACCCAATGGTTCGAATCCACGGACACGGCTCGAGGTGACACTTTTATCACGATGTCCGTCCGGGGATTAAAAGAATCAGCACATGTGCTTTAACGTTGGAGAGAGCTCGTTTGATTTCAAAACACATTAACTGGATGTGGAGTTTAGATAAGCTGTGACACCTATTGTACGAAGCCAACCTATTGCTAACGTTATTCGGTGGACGATGGTCAATTTTGACCTGTAAACATGTGTCATGACACACAGGTTTGACCGATTTATGTTTTGGAATTCAAATGTATTTAGGAATTAGTAAAACATTTATTGATGGAGCTGCTATTTCCGATGGATATAATAATGTTTGAAGACAAATGTAATTTAATTAAAGCGCTAAGTTTCGTTCATATTATGTACTACATAAGTGCAGTAGACATACAGGTATAGTGACACTGGTAGTGTTATTAGTCTAAGTCTAGTCTAAGAATCACGTTACAAACATCTTTATTTGAATTCACTTAATTATCCGCAATAAAGTCGAAGACGAAATACGTATTAAAAGCCATTATTAAAATATTATATTCTGCATAATACTAAAATAGATAAATAAACATTTAATGACACATTTGAATTTACTGGATTATTTGAAAACTCATATTCATAATACAACATGGCCAGACAAGCGTGACTATCCACTTGATTCATTAATATCACACGATTTCTGACATGAACACACTCATGACGTGACTGAACAGATGTACGAAAAGGTAACTGATATTCATCGTAATGCAAGATGACACCAAATTAAATTGTATATCTTGTTTTAACTCGGACTCTTGTCGCCACTTTTTATTACCCTATGCATAACTTACGTTTAGCATGAAACTCATATCAACATATTGCCCTATAAGGTCCACTCATGCTGTTGCACGGATAAGTTGCGTTTAACATGGCATTCCGATAATATAATCAGAATATAATTCAATTCATTTTAAGCAGATCAATCATGTTAACATGTGTGCTGCCCATACTAGTATCGTAAACATCATTTGATATTTAGAAATAATTTTAAAATACTATGATTTCGATGTAAATATTCGTATCGTGTATACGGTTACTGCGTTGTACAACCAAACTGTCATTAGTAATAAAATACCTCATATATTTATACATATATATACAAAACAGAATACAAAGAAGATTCTTAGGCCATATAATGTCTCTTCAGGGGAATGACCGATTATTAACAACTTTTAATGACGGCGTTAAACGTTTATTAATAAACGTTAGCGAAGTAACCATATATATATATATATATATATATATTATATATCGTGTGTGTGTGT
>JAUTBX010030672.1:0-11171 GCA_032361465.1 Lepetodrilus tevnianus | reverse complement strand
ATCTTTGGTTTGTCAGTACCAACCGCAGATTTTCTGCAACAGTGCTAAGAGTAAGTCGTAATAAAAGTGAAATCCTAAGACTACTGGTATTGTAAAAGGCCATGTTCCCGAAGCTATCGGATACTTAACGACACCGTTAAGTAGTTCGTGGAGGAACATTTGGTGATCCCGAAAGAATAAATATTTCCCCCATGAAGGTTTAACGATGTCGCTACGTATACGACAGCTTCTGGAACATGGCCCCAGAACTCGGAAGAAAAAGGCGATCGGTGCGCATCTTACCACTGTAGAGCTCCCTCATTATGACGTCACTCAGCGTGGGGCGTGTCCGGTACTGTCCGGCGGTGCTGGTCAAGCTAATGGCGATGACCAGGGCACACAACATCCCCCGCAACATACTGACGCACCACACTGCAAGGCAAGGAAGATCATTGTACCTAATCAAACATCTACTGGAACACGCTTCAAAGAAGGTTGTTGTCTGGCAGCAACCAATAGCTTTACAACGTCAATGATATTTTTTTACAATGCATGTTTAATACATACTTAAACATCCAATAAACATGTCTGTCAGGATATTTGACCAGAATGACATGGGCAGGTGGTGTATTACAAAATAGGTACTGAATTGGGTGAATTTCGATTCGCTGCTGTTTTAAGAAATGTCAAGTGACCGTACTATGATCTTTAGACCAATTTCGTATACAAGTATGTGTTTTCTGGAAATTTAAAATCTCAACGGACAGACTTTGAGCTGTATTTGTGCTGCAATAGATAATACCATAGATGTCGTTGTTATGCCGTAATCTACATATGTATTCAACATGTGATTGATTTAACATTTGTCATGCGTTTCAGAGAGTGTCTTTTTAGTTACCAGTTGTCATGGCATCATGTTTTCGAAGTACGTTTGCATTAATATCTATTGTTTCATTTGACTGTATACTTTCGATGTATACTTTCTTTTATTTGTCGGTTTATAATATATTGCAACAATGTAAAGCTACTTTTATTTCACTTACAGATCATGAAAGAACTAACAACTCATTATCAATCATTTTCATGAATACCGAAAAACATAATGTCAATCTCCTATTTGATTTCTTGGGATAATTATTTCGTCTCCACCTTCAATGTCTAATTTTATTATTAATAACTGAAAAAGTACTAATATTGGCATTTCAATTCTCTGAGATGCGTTCAAGTACCATCCGGTAAGAATACCGTCCTTATGATTCGCTCTGTGGTATTAAAACTAGAGTTAGTTGACCAGTCCAGTGTATATATAGCGGCTAATGTCTTGAACGCTCCAATGTTGTCTAGCACCGGATCACCGTGTTATACACCGTTTACAGGCCGAACAAACTACAATAACTTATTTCCGTAATAGTCCATGCGTGGGTGGAACTGTACCACACTATTTAATGCGTAATTACGCATTAATTCATAATTGTGTTCAGTAATTACCAACAACAAAAAATAGAAGACCATTTGTGTCTAAAGTTTTCAAACGATAACAAGCTGCCAATAGATCAAGCCGATTATTCGAAAATAAACTGCCACTTAATCAAATCTAAGGCTGCTGAACGAGTGCTTTAATTCCTGAAATATCTTCGGACGAAAATAAACTCCATGCTCCATAAATATGTCGATCGTTTGCTCTGCTTGTTAGATATTGAATTTCATAACCGGATTTGTCACCGGAACAGCGCACTGTCGGATTGCCCGGGTTTTATTCCGCTATGACCGCGAGGTGAGGATATCGACCCGTCTCTGTCACCGAACACCGTCGGTCCACGTGATGTTCTATACACGTACCTAGACGACGACGTTTAAGCGATAGTCAATTAAGAAAAATTAAATGTTACTCTCAGTAATTGAGCCAATAACTAGAGCCTCACTAGTTCTATTCAATAATCTATATAGTTAGTGAGGGGGAGGTTTGACATGTAATCGATGGCTGTATACGGAAATATTTCCAGCGTCATCTCCGATGAGCAAGCAACCACTGTCAAAGTCGTTCGAGGAAAGATCCTTTAATTGAAGACACAATGAAAGCATTTTAAACAAAGAATGCTCAAAGCGGTTCCGACAGGAACATATTAAGTACTCCCCTTCCAGAGATGTCATGGACTGTGCGGTATATTGTGTATCGTTCCACCATCTAATGTGCGAAGAAGGTTGGCCCCTTGGCTATCTTTGATATTAAATTATTACAACATTATGTGAACAATGAACTATGCAAGCTACGATAGTATAATTCCGGTGCAACGTCAAAATTCATAAAAATATGCAATTATTGTTATTATTTTACAATCATCAGTCCCTTGATGCTAATTTCCCCGCCGGGAATGTCTACATTACCTAACAATACATTTCTTGAGATAATAGTCTGAACTGGTAATAGTCAGAGGCATATTATACAACATAATTTTAATAAAGATACTGACAGAAATTATAAAATAATCTTTACCTAATGTTACCCCTATGATATTAGTATATACATTTATATAAAGCAAATATCCAGAATAACTGCTTTTTGGGGGAAATGGGCGAATAAGGGTTATCCATACAATCGTCTAATATTTCCACAAAGAGTTTGCAATTTAGTACACTGGATATCGTGACTAGTCGATATTTGAAAGGTTCCAAGTATTGTTTATTCTTGACCTATCAGATTATCGAATTTCAGTTCTTTCCGTCACTATTCTGTAATGTACGTGTCGTGTGGGCAGTAACCTGCTCATGCAGATGATCTGATCCGAGCAATCTGATTGGAAACTAAAGTTGGTCTAACGCCCAAAATAGACGATTTAGTTATAAATGCTATTGGCAATGCTTAAGGTAACTCGGTTTGCAATCAAAACGCTAAAAATACACTGAGAAATCGACTTACTCACTTCCAGTAACCACTGACTAGTAAACACATTCAACATTAAAAAAAAATGTCGTACGTACGTAATAATCATAATAGTTGTATTTGTATGACATATCATTGGATATTTATTATGCTTTCTTTCTTTGTGTGTGTTTGTATGTTTGTGTGTGTGTGTGTGTGTGTTTGTTTGTATGTATGTGTGTGTGTGTGTGTGTGTGTGTGTGTGTGTGCGTGTGTGTGTGTGTGTGTGTGATTGTGTGTGTGTTTATATTTTAATTTTGGCCAAGACACTAAAAACTCCACCCCAAGAGGCCACAATAAATACTAAACACTATATGATATATATATATAATAGTGGACATAAACTGCCATATGCCACTACAAGGATGCAAATGTCAGTGTCATCGACGAAATCACCCGGCTTACCAACGGAACTGCCTATGCGGGTGTTTAAACTGAAACAAAGCGGAAATAGATCAAGGAACGCCGAGATCTTACGTCAAAAGCTCACAGTAATTGTACCGTCGCTGAATGACGGAGAATAACTATATATATGGTGTGATGATTCCAATGAAGTCACATATAGTAAAACTACAGTTAATATGAAGGCTATTGCTAGTATAGGCTGTAATCTTAATGATGAGCTGCTTCAACACTTGTTATCAAGAAAATGGTCCATCCAATGGCAATAAATACCATACATGTTGGAACTAATCCTTCAAAGTACAATTTCAAGTCACATGACGTAATTTGCAACTTTGTGAGAATAACGTCTCGAGACCAAGTTATGAATGGATACAGTGAACAATTATTGCTTTAGACCTTACAACTCGAATGACACTAGATACAGATGGAATGGACGGTGATAATGGTGTTTTATGCTTCTGTGGTCATCAACGGCCACGGTTCCATAGTGTATTGCTATTAATATCACTTTTGATTAAGCTTTGCTATCTGGTACTATATTCCATGACAAGTAATACCCATGTCATGGCAAGCAGGGAGACTGGTTCGCTGACTGAATGTCATAGGTTTATTTCTCTATAACTCACAAACCGAGGGTACAGAAAGAACGACAAATTGCCTAGACGAAATATTTATAACCACACACTAATCAGTGAAAAAATAACTATCTGCAAATGGGGGTGGACGATGAACGTTATAGTTGTCAGAGTGGTAAAGGTTTACACCAGCAATTATCTTAAATTATTATTTTAGTATAGGGTTTATGCCCGTTATACGACGCAACGAGCTTAACGACGAATAGGATTGCAAAACCATTGCTTCAATGACGTTACTTGGGAATGTTTGAACTATAAACAGATCTTTCAATTTGACCCACGCAATATATGCTCCTTATGCTCTCCCTAGAGCTCTCGTTTCTCCTGCCGTCATAACGATATATCTCTTATTGAGAGTAGTTTCTGCATCAACAGCCTAGTTGTATCGCTCATTGTTATGTGACATAAGATTTAGTGCCGGACTCTGGGGACATTACAGATTCATTAACACCAGTAGACGGAACGCGGTCGTGTATATGACATCAAACGAGCTCTATTTTTAGAAATCAATTCTGGCAGGCACTAGAACTAATGGTTAGGGGTGGTCAAATACGGACCTCGACAGCTACAACTGGCTATATTTAGCCCGGCGAGGCGCATTTATTGAACCAAATACCTCAAATGGAAACATATTAAGGAACGCAAACTACGGCAGGAATCGGTGAAGATTTATGTATAAACCATCTGACACTGGCAGAAAGCTATTACACTGTCAATCAATGACGTACTTATGTTAGTCTGTTGACTGTGGACGTAGTTTACCATAAAGCACGCAACTGAACTGTGAAGAATATCATCAGCGGAAAGTAGCTAAAAGACTTCGGAAGGAAAGGGCGGACCGTACGCGTCAATGAAGACGTTATTGAGATGTTTTGTACACTACACAATAGACGAGTTCTTGGCAGATTGCAGTATTGACCGAAACCTCTTGCATTAAGCACAATGCCTGTATGTTATTAATACTCCCTGTCTCATATTCCGTAATTTACGAGAATAATTTCGCTTATGTTCTGTTCTGCCATTGAATTTGCCGTACTTCCGGTTGAGAAATGTACCGTCCTATGAGTATAGTTAATCATAAAGAGTTCGCGATAGTTTCCCTTTAATAACGTGATATTGGTAGGATGCGCTGTCTGTACCGTAGCAATGCAGTTATCATTCTTGGTCTGTCAGTACCAGTCAGTGCTCGCAGATTTACTGCAACATTCAGTGCTACGGAACACAGGAAACTCGCAACATCCGTAGCACTGAATGTTGCAGAAAACCTGCGAACGCCGGCTGGTATTGACAGACCTACCTCTAGAGGGTGCCCACAAAGTACTAAACGGGGCTTCTTCTAGCTACAGAACTGCAGCTCTGACAAACCAAGGATGAATTACCACGGTACAGACAACGCAATATCATCATATGATTTCGTCCTTATCCCACAATTATTGTCACGCTGTCTTCAATATTACTGTCCACAGTAACTTCCGTTGACCTTTGCTCTCTTACTATCATGGTATCTGCTAATACACACGTTCCTCCCTTTTCTGAATTCAAGGTCAATGAAGGTCACGTGTCCACCGATGGAGTTCCCTGCTGACCTTTGGTGCGTGCACACTGCACACGTTTACCTGTACACGTAAGCCTGCCTGTGGCACGTATGTACCCGGCAAACCATGTTTGCTCAGTTGCTTGATGTACATACTCCAGGCGTGTTGTAACCAGAACATGATCAGGATACACAAGGACAACCTATTTATATTCAAATCCGGTCCTGGCATAGGTACATATGTATACTAACACACGAACAACAGATCATCAACAGAGCAACAGAGACCTACACATTGCACTCTGTACGTAATCAGATGTTGATTCCAGCAGAAAATAACCAAGAAACACGTATTTAACCAAGAATAGATGAAACGGATAACCCCATTCTGAGGAATGAACAGATTTCTTTAAAGCTCAGATGTTGCCTTAAATTACGACGTTTCCGGTTCAGGCGAACTTAGAAATCAACGAATCGATTGAATGAATCCATGTAACTTTTCAAAAATCTCCTATATTCATGTATTTTGTTGCTGTTGTCAAGTAAACCGCGACTCTTAAATATTCTCCACGTGATACTAATAGAGAAAGCTCATTAGATCTTAAGATTGAGCCTAGCTTTAAATGGACATCTTACGACATTGTCTATCAGCATACATTCATTAATGCAAAAAATAATATTTCTGCCTTCGAACCTGGAAGTTTAATTAGATAATATATCATGTATATGTCACAAGGATAGTATAATTGATGGTAAGAGAGGATATGGTGGCAAAACCACCGTATACTTCTAAGACGACCATTACACCCTCGAAATATATTTTACATGTTTATCAGATCAGGGGTCCGTTGCCCAGAATATTGTAGCGCTACAATAATTGTAACTGGGCTCCAGCCACAATAAAAAGCGCTAATTACCAAAGTCAAATAATTAAACACGGTTCCCTGCTGCTTCACAACCAAGTTCAACAACCGGAAGTAAGAGTGTCATGCACGGTTCAGTGTCTGGGCACAGGAAGTATGGCATGCTCACGTGATAAGCTCTCACAGTTAACGTTAGAAGACGTTAGCTGCATGGACACTGCTTGGCTGCTTTACATAGTATTCACCTGTTTCCGGTCGCAGTGACCCTGATATACATAGATGCGCAGAGCTATCTGCATACCATCCGCTGCATTCAGTGACACTCATTAACACTGATTAACACTCAATATCACTTAAAACCCGCCTTCTCTCCACTTCCGTCGTAACAATATACTACAGTATTCATCTCATGGAAGTAAATGGCACTTATCAAAGACGTTGGAGGAATTTTAGTTAGATTATTTTAGACATTTTCGTTCACATTAGTTCTTCAATATATCACTCCCCCACATTAAATTTAAAGAGTTAAGACTTGTTATAGCCTCCAGTGTCTGATAAGGACTGGTAAGTAGGTATCATGCAGGAATAGAATCAAATATGCTTCAAATGATAGGTCAGTGATGACAATGATACGGCTGTGAATTATTTTGACAGCTCGTATTTGGGCTAGGTACTACTGGTGGCCACCATTATTATATGAACCTGTTATAGTGTTATAGGCACGACGTATTACAATGATTTATTTTTGACAGAATAGATTTTAAATCACGAAATGTATAGTCATATAGTGCATGCCCACTTGATCGGTTTCCATCCCTGTTTAGATGTTTGACGAAAAGGACGTTACGATTTCAACACAAAAGGAATGAGATGCATTTGTATCATTGATCAACATTATCGCTCTACAAATTGTTGTTGCTGTTGTTGTTATTGTTATTATTATTATTATTAGTAGTAGTAGTACTAGTAGTACTAGTAGTAGTACTACTACTAGTAGTACTAGTAGTAGCAGTAGTAGTAGTGGTAGTAGTAGTAGTAGTAGTAGTAGTAGTAGTAGTAGTAGTCCTATCAATTACGTAGCAGTGACGTTTATTATTCCTATCCGGACATTCAACTGCTGGGTGGTCTTGACATTATACTATGTACAGCCACTAGTTTTACTACAAATAGACAGAATTACGTATGTCTCCAGACCTTGCGTGACGTACATGTATACACAGAGAAAGACAGTAAGCTGGTACTGACAGAAATAGTGACAACCGTAAGCCACATACTGTCAACTTAATTACTAACACGTGTAACCATCTAGTAATGCAATTAACTAAATTAGGTTATCGTTATCTAAATGTTTACGTTGGGCTATTATGAGTTATCTTTAACCGTTGTTATAGCAGTACTAGGCACGACGATACGCATCATCATCGACAGCTAGCACTTATAAGATTAGTCGTCTTCAAGTAGTATGTAGTGAGAAATGATCATGCAAGGGTATGGCGGTTGCGCAATGCTAGTTATTATTATTTATGTACTAGATTACAACACGGTGCGGTAGAGAGTGCTGCAATGGCGGGTCAAGGTCGTGATATTTAATTATACATACACTGCAACAAGTACTTCCGTAGCCATTTGACATTACCACCATTGCTGATGCTTCTCAATACATGCAATTGCAATGCTTGGAGAAGAGAAAGAGATGCTGTATTAATTTATTATTATTATTATTATGATTAATTATTATTATTATTATTTTATTATTATTATTAACCGAATAGTTCAAATTTGGTTATTTCATGCAATTATGATTGGCTAACAAAGTCTAAACTGACATTTCAATGAACACTGTAAAGGTGACGACAAGATAATATCTAAATACACAGATTGTTTTTAAAATGCATCTAAAATATGTTTCATTAATGTGATAGTATACGTTCTAGATATGATTCCCAAATGATTGCATACTGTTCTTAAAGAAAAAAAAGTTTCACAACCTCCAAAGACAAAAAACATTTTGATAGATTTATACGTTTAATAAAGATCATTAGATATACCGTAGCGTTTTTTTTGTGTGTATAAAATTCGATGTAAAATAAGTATGAACTGTTAATCCACAGAGACGTTTTCTATCCTCAAAAACTACATTAAAATTAACGGCTCTTCGCCTATGGCATTCACATTCCATTTTCTCAGTCATCGTGTATTAATGTAACAGGTGCTGACATTCTGACGTAGAGCACCTTCCAACTATCCTATGGTTTAAGAGGACCGCAAGCTAAATGGTTTGGATACAACACCCAAGGTATACTCTGATGCCTTCTTCACCAACAGAGCACCGAATTTCAATTTCCTCCACGTATAAACGGATCTTGTGTATCTTTTCGACCGTAAATCTGTTCACCCACGTTATCCTATCTCAGTAATCTGATTGATGAATAAAAAAAACTGGCCCAAAGCCCCAATCGCAGAACTTGTTCTAACCTTATTGGCGAGGTCTAACATAAATCGGTTTGCAATCAAATCACTCAGACTATCACCTTAGTAGAAATCACAGTTCGACAGAGGACGATCTGAAATATATCACACACAATTTCAATTACCCGGACTTACAGCAGGCCAATGTGGACTTATAGCAGACATATGTGGACTTATAGCAGACATATGTGGACTTATAGCAGACATATGTGAATGACGTGGCCTGCATGGTTGTGGATAAAAGCCCCGAAAGAACGGGAAGGTCTGATCCCAGCGCCATTATACCGGTAAATGGATGCAAGTATAATAGTACGGCAATCTAATTAAAATCAGATCTCGTTTCCCTCCTTCAACACATTTGGAAACAGGCGAGTGTCCAACATATCTGCTCGTTAGTTTCGTATGCGATTTTAATTAGATGACTAGTACGGTAATTGATCATGAACATACTGATCGACTTCCGGTTCAAGAAATTCCCGGATGTAAAGCATTGTTCATTTTGATCAAATGTTGAACTGATATACTAGTATTTATATATCTTGTAGTCAACGTTGGTGGTTTTTAGAGAACAAACTGTCTATACGTCTGAATTAGCGACCATCACCAATGTTATTCCTATAAGTCCGTACGGCTTTAACATTAATGGTAACAAAATTCTCTGTCCAGTTTAAATAGTTTTGGAAAGATTTATAATTGTATCCTTTCGAACTGTTGGAGTATCAATATTATCCTTTACAAACATCTTACTAACGCATATACTATAAAATTCGATAACGTTTACATTATATTAAAGTGATGCGTACATATTTTATAAACGTATAAGTTACAATAAGATCGTGTGAATTTCGCAAGATCCTTTTTTTTATGAACTCATTGCGACCAAAGTCTTTCGTGAAATCCCTAAAACTTATAATGATTTCGCTAAATTACTAACAGTTACAATTCTTGCTAGTGAGGCATTCAACCGAGGTTAACTTCAATATGATTAGTTAATTAAATTATAAATGATAAAAAGACCCGAAAATAATTTTGTATTTACTAAGCAGCCTTTTGATGTGGACTATTTTTTCACCTACTTGTACTTTTGACGAGATTTCAGCAAATCTTCTAAATTTGATTTTTTTTCTTTAGATATTATATTTCTTGACTTACCAAAATCTGCTCTCCGCAAAGAAGTCCTAGTTTTCAGAGAGTAAATCTCTTCTCAAACCACATAGTCTTATACAGCAGTAAATTCCCATCCAGCCCAAAGTTTTCAATTTCGCTTTGCTATAGCACCGCAGTCACGGGGTAAGGGGAAACTAATATAAATGTGATGTGATGGGGACATGGGCACTTCGTTTGATGTTGCTTGTCTCATTTGCCGATGATCGTCTTGCGTGGGAGGGGGGCCGGGCGAACTCGGCGTTGAGGGCGGGGGAGAGACGACGCCGGCGGCCACGACAGCTCAGGTAATGACGGTGGAATGTCGGAACGGGGGAGGACTTATGACCAATGGACGCCCGAGAAGAAATCGAAGCGTTGGCATGTATGTTTGGTCAATAATCAGTGCACTTTCTGAGGATATTAAGTGACTATAGTGTTGGTGGCGACGTCGCACGAAGAAATGATAACATTGACTTGAAAATTAATTACGACGGCTATTGAATAGAATAACAGATCGTTCGCGCCGCCTTCTTGGCCCCTTTATTGGCAATTCCTCAGTAAGTTAATGAAATGCATTTCTTTCATCAAGACATTTGCCATTGGCCATCTGCATTGGAACATTTAATATACATAACCCTGAACGCTTGACGGTTTCACATGGTATTAAAGGTGGCAAACAAAATCAAAGGACAAGTAATGTTTCCAGTGGATGACATATTGCTTTTCCATAACTGCTCAAGTACAGACATGCATGCACCATTCAGCATGCTCAGGTATACCTCATCGCGCGAAGAACCAGTGTCATTATCGTTTATTGTTTAGTTGATATGTATTTCAATTAAGCTGACAATGTTTACAACAGACAGAACAAGATTCGGAAGGTTACTAACCTTTCATTGATTTACGATTCGGCCATGTGTCATCTAATATAGTTGTCTTTTGTTATTTCAAAGTATTTCCAAATATGCATAACACAAGGCTACATGCATGCACACACACATGCATGCACACACACATGGATGCACACACACATGGATGCACACACACACAAACACACACACACACACACACACACACACACACACACTGTAAACCTAAGTGTTAACGTTTAGAACACGTCTTGAACGCCATTTCTGTAACACCTTTTGAACGCCCTGACGCGTTCCATTTCTTAACACGCGTGTTTACTTTTGAACACCTACATGTTCTACTTTTGAACA
>JAUTBX010030450.1:0-13551 GCA_032361465.1 Lepetodrilus tevnianus | reverse complement strand
GTGCGTGTCTCACGACGCGCACGTGCAATTTGTGCTGTATTTTAAGTCAGATAACATCCTTGTAACAGACGATTCGTGAAAAGCAATTCTTTTTCACGAATCGTCTGTTACTATGATGTTATCCTATACATAAAATACACTTTGAGCCCCCCCTAAACTGAAAGTCTGGATCCGCCCCTGAATCTACTAGTATTTCTAGAGTATTCTGATTATACTGTATACATTTTTTTATACTACAATCTTGACTAGTATACATGTATTCAGATTTTATAGGCACTTCATTTAAAAGTATATATCGTATTTGCACATTTAAATTTTGTTGAGACTAAAATTGGTACCCTGTATTACCTTATAATTTAACTAGACCAATTATCAACATTACATTTAAAATACGTACATTTGTATATGTACTAGAAGATACATTCCTTATGATTCCTATTCCATGCAAAGTCCCCAAGTAGTTAGAATGTGAGGAATTTGCATGTATGCATGCAGCGCACACACACAAAAAAAAGAGCTAAAATCATATTAGAATATGTTTTACAATACAAAAACGTACCACCAACATTAGTATTCGTATTAGCATGTTTATTTACAATAGTCAATATTACATACATTATATATACATTGACACATATTAAATACACACATGTATATTTACACTAGCCTGACATAGGCTGCTATGTAACACCACCACTCACATTATGTAAAAGACTTGGATGTTGAACATTCCGTGGTCTGGTAAAAGCACAAGACCAGTTTATAACAATGCAAGCAAAACCACAAACCAACATGGACGACATTATTTTCTACAGCTTGAAACTTTTGCGGCTACAACAGTGGCTAACTGGAAATTATACATCACCTACCGGTATGTAGATATATAATAAGAAAGGATGTCCTGATGATACATGATACGTTGCAAACTGATCATTTGTATAATCAGATAATATGTAGTATACTACTGTTTTAATATAACGTTCTGATTGGGACATGCTATTTCTGTCCATTATATGCGAAGTCCAGTATACGCATATGCCGTAATTAGCGTTAAACAGGACTTCAGATTCAGGTTCAGGTGAGTGTCTGATATATGCGAGGTCTACTGTATACTGTATGCAATATACAATGTAAAAATGCGAGGTATTTTAGTATTCTTCTTCGTATTATTACTGTCGTATTTCATGTACCAGTTGTTGAAAAGTCACTGATGAAGCAAGATCATGGCATCATCCAATATACAGTACAATGTACTACCAAGTGTTCTATGATGATGATACTGCACTATACACCTTATGAAGCAATATTGAGCTAAACTTGAGTCCATCAAAACTGAAGATTAGAAACGAAAAACATTCATATAACTACACACTGACCAAGACTATATGGACTGAAAACGTAAAATTCTACATCATTCAATATTGAGCAGCTTCATACAACAGAATCTGCAACTGTGCCAACATTGTGTAGACTACGGTATGTTCCAGATGCTAAGTTTTATGAAGCTTATGATCTACTGTGAATTTACAAATTCAGTTGCACACTATATGTAGAATGATGGAGATTCTGTGGAGAGTGACCCAGAGAGTGCATTGTACATGTATATGAATGTTTAACCGTTTCTAATTCAGTTTTCATTTGGGGGCCTGAAACTGTATAGCAAGCACACAGGCAATGTATCCACTAGGGGTGCCACGATTCGCCTATCTCGCTATATGATACGTATCGCGACAATTTTAAAGAACTTTACAAAGATTTTCAAACTCAGTCATGAAGAGAACATTTTAAAACAATGTTTTGTTAACAAAACACTTAAAATCATTTTGAAAAATACTGATATCTAACTTTAAACTCAACAAGAATGGAAATAACCTGCTAAAATGAGGAATATTATGAAAACAAATTGATCTGAACATATATAAATTATATTTTTAAATCGATTCACATTAAAATCATGAATCGATTCACAAAGACAGAATCGCGTATCACGATATAAGAGGTGAAATGGTGATGCATCGTGAATCGTGACACCCCTAGTATCCACTCCACAACACATGGACTTATTCGCCACACAGATACATTAGAGGGATTTAAACATGGCACCTTCAGTTCGGCAGTCCAGTCAGCGAACCACTGCACCATTCAACCCTTACGTCCTTTGAAAAGTTACTACCGGGTACATAGATTAATGCCATTTTAAAAATACTTCACAACTGGATTGTCCGATTGATGCTGTGAGAAATAACGGTAGTGCTCCTAAATGTATCTAGGTAATGTCATCTTTCACTAGTAATGGTCCTTGCTTTCAGCAAAGAATTTAGTTTACAGTTATTCCTCAGATTGTCCATGAAAATCACTTTGTCCGTTTCCGTGGGGTGGTTTAGTATTGAGACAGCAGACTGCAAACGTTTTGCCCTCTCAACGGCCATGGTGGCAGTCTGAAACACACAACAAATACTGAATAAAGAACGTGGTAAAATATAAAACTTTTATATAAGCAAACCAGGAATAGATCTGGTTTATCAATAAATTACAATTTTTGTACTAAAATGTCATCAATTAAAAAACTTTTTTTTTTACAAATGGAAGATTCTATTTGACATATAGTCCATGGAAAATAAATTTTATTTTACACCAGTTCACTTACAGTTACCTTATTTAATGAGTGCATTTGAGTTGAAGAATCTTCAAGTCTGTCTTTGAGATTAGGTTCTCCCGTCAACATTGGGCCATCGTAAATTGTTTGTGTTTGCGTTTTTTTTTGAACGACCTCCACCTTTGCCTGAAATGTATTTGCAAACCTCATAAAAACCAGCATATTCTTATTAACTGTCTTTCTACATACAGTACGTATCTGTAATAGCATGTGTCCTAATCTTGCATAAATCATGTCTATCATGGATACCTGAAACAAATTTCACTTACTACCGTAATACATGAATATTGTACATAACTTCAAGTGTTTTTACTCCCATAGGGATAGTAAGTCATGTCGCTGTCATTTCCGGTGATAGGAAGAATTTCGACGGTTGCTACGAATGCGGTTGCTACGAATGCCGCCTGAATCGTGACGTTTTCATGTGATGTCACATATTGTATGCCTAGTATCATGAGATAGGCGAATCGTGGCACCCCTACAAGGGAATGTCGTCAAATGTGTAGCGCATTTAGGTGTTTTGACCCATTTATGTCACCGGATATTGAATGACTCTCGGGATATCTCGTGTCAACTTACGGTCCCTATTGACACTCCCCATTCCCCCCAACTAAATGTAATTGATATGGCATCATAGTAACATTTGACGAAATGACATTTACCATAGACCTGTACAAATACTACAGGTACATATCAACACGATCAAGGGAGCTAAATCAGTAGTAACTGTTGGAAGTTTGTAGTTCACTGCATCATTCCTGAATTCTGACACTGATTTCAAGACTACATATCATAACGGAATAATGCCATGACAGATAAATATTCAAAGATCTATATGGTAAATAATTACGGAGTACCAGTAGCAGTTCCGATTCTCCGAAATTATTATATAATTTTGAAAATCATCAGAGTTTATATGTTTTGGAACAATTAAATGAAACACCATGAAGTTCAGAACACAGAACATAGCTGGGTAAACAAGACGATTAATCAATGCCTACTTTTTTTTTAAACAGGAAAAAACGTACCGAGTAGAAAGCTTTCTTGTTGACAGCCTTGAACATTTCTTCTTCACATAAGTGAGGATGAAACTTCCGTTTCCGTGACAAAGATATCACAGCACCATTAAGCTTGGAATCCAAGTAATTATTGAGATAATGCTTCTCTTCAACATCAAAGGATTCTGCAACATGGTAAACATTATGATGTAAACATGGTAAACATAAATTTATACAAGACTTTGTTTGAGAAGCTGAAAGAGTGAGTGAGTGAATATGAAGCTGAAAGAATATGAAGCTGAAAGAAAACCTCTAGATAAATTTATGAATTGGAAATGGAATGCATGAATTAAAATATGATAATCAGAAGCAAATGACAAACGTCAGATTTCAATCGGTCATTATTAGAATGTTCGAAATAAAGAAAATAATAAGCGGGTAATTTGCCATAAGCCCAATGTTAATGGTGGTAAAATCTGTAATTTTCAGGGAATCACACAGATACCTTTAACATTGCCAATTTTCAAATGACGACCGGACTTCCTACATTGCCAATTTTCAAATGACGACCGGACTTCCTACATTGCAGTAGTGAGAGAATTGTTCTGTTATTGTCTAATGTCTATGTCACTGTGGTAATCTCACTAGATTACATAGACAATAATTATAGAAAGTGAATAATGATAATTGTACCCGTGGACAAGTCCGCATTTTCTATTTCAGTCCATTCCTTGCTGTTAATAAACACATTCTGCTGTATGGCGGACTTGTAAATCTGGAAAGATAAAGTGTGTAAAGTGGTTGAACAGCTAATATGTGTAAAACACATGTGAAAAAAAAGTGATGGAGAACTGACAACATGGGGGCGAACTGTCTTGGGACATAACGTACACGGGCCGAAACGTCTGACATCTATTTATCTTCCTACTTACCAGCTGCTTACCGGCCAGGGATGTCCTGTAGCGATTATTGTGACCAGTGACCATATGCATGAACGAACAAGGTGGTCAAAAACAATATAAGAGTGGGGTTCAGTAAAGCTAAAGTAAGGAGGTTTCTGTCAGAAATTCTGAAATTTCAGTGAAAATATTTATTTATTGATTCATCAATCATCATGAGTGTGTCTTCTTTTATATTCACCTCCTGAAACCGAGCCCTGCATAGTTCCTTCTCTTCCTCCGATGACTCACAATTTGCCGATATAATCTTCTCCGTGCTTTCATTTAAAGCATTAATAATTGAAAAGACTGCACCTTTTCTTCGGCACTCAATTTTTGAAGTTTCCGCCATTTTGAATCTTGCGCGCTCTTCTATACGCATGCGTGTAACATAGAAACGATAACTCTAACTGTCTTGCCTGTAAGTAAGTATTTAGGTTAGAGCCTTACATTCGAACATAGATTATAATGATTAGAACTACCATATAAATTCAGAATTTGGCTTACTAGAATAAGAACAGCTAATCATAGAACTACCTATTGAAACTGGGAGATGGCAACATATTGATAAAGAAAATAGAATATGTACATTGTGTAATACTGCAATCTGTGATGAACTGTAGTTTAATCATAGATTATAATCTATGGTTTAATGAAGGACAGAATTAATGAAGGACAGAATGTACATTTTTTTAAATTCTGTCCTTCATTAAACCATAGATTATATAGATCTATGATTAAACGTACAAAGAAATGCTATCCTGCCGCAATATTTGTGTAAATATCCAACTATTGAAAAATGTACACTGTATATACATTATGAAATGTGATTATGGTCCTTTATTAGTTAAGCTATCTAAATATATTAAACAAGGTTTATGTATGTTATAAATCTATATTGTTTAACTATGTTATGTATATATATGTATGTTGCTGTGTGTCCTATTTTTTGCTATATCACCGTGTGTGATTTTTGCGAATAAATTCTGTTCTGTTCAGTAAAAGGTAAAAACAACCTTTTTAGATCATTGAAGATCTAGAGGCCTCTGACATCGACGTGTGCACCCCATTTAACGAAATTATTTTTTACTTATTTTATCATCAGTGTGTCCTAAGAACGAAATGACTGATAACTGAAAAGAACATAGGGATACAAATTGAGCATGTTTCGTACCCAAAATATCATCGTAAACTATATAAGAGATTTACTCAAAGTACTGCAATATTGTAATATTTATACATATATGCCTATACACAGTGGTCTGTTAACTTAATAGCAGCTAATCGACAGTATTTATCAATTTACGATAAAGACAATGTCCATTTCCCAACTTTTAACTATTCTAATGATCTTACAAGTTATGTCAAGAAATAAATAATGTAATTCATTAATTATATACAAGGGTATCCGTTAACATCGATATCGTGTTCCTATCTATATCATGATCAGTCTCTGAGTTATGCTATTTTGAATATATAGTGGGGGTTCATCTATCAAATACCACTGTTTCGAATGTTGTCATCGATATCTCGGTTAATACTAACTTATTAGCAATACTATGCCATATGAATACTCAATTATATACATTCTATTATTTATAAAATATAGTTGGTACATGGTGTCTATCATATTTTTAATTAATTATTGAATTTGTAGTTATTTATTATGTAGAGTATGCCATGTCTGCAGAAGATGTTTAAAATCGTTACGTCGCCGTGGAAAATGTTAGAAATCATATAAAGAATGAAAATAATTATTGTCCATAAAATGAAAGAATTAAAATTATTGGATTGAAATCTATTTTAAATATACATGCCACATACTTAATAAACAATGCTTAACCCAAGCTTAGTGTACTGTTCTTCGACCCCCATATACCAGATAATATATGATATAATATATATATATATAAATATATGTCATAGGGATCAAAGTTTGACAGCTCATTTGTCGCCACCTACATGTGACCTATATAGCTGTCACCCCGCGGTTATGTTAGCCAGTTCAGGTATTTTCACGTTCCAGTAAGTATTCAATTTACATTCTCGTCTGTCTGCTATTAACAATGATAATTACAGTACCGTGTGTGATTTGTTAAGAATTGTCTTCGAGATCTTTGAGTATTAAAGCTAGTGCTAACATTAAATCCTCTCCTATGATCTAATCTATAAAGCTATACTAGTATTTTAATATTTCATTAAATGCCTAATATCATCATCGAAATAATGATTTATTATGTCGTGCATTGCTTTAAAATTGAAATAGAGCGTTGACGTTGCTATAAAGTTAAAGCCACATGATAAAAATCACGGCATCACGTGTTTTGCCTACTGACAATAACATTCGACATAAACATAAATAGACCAGGGATAGAAATAAGTGTAAACTTCCAGATAGCCAGGAGGGTACTTTCTTCTGGAAACTAAAATGCCCTTCAAAACATCTAAGGTGCCTTAATATTTATTAAGAAATAACATTTTAATAAAAACAGCTTAACCGTTTCAATGTGGCGTCAAGCTGATAGTAATCATAATAGAACAGTATTAGGCATACCTCAATTGAGGGGTGTGTGTGTGTGTGTGCATATATATATATGTGTGTGTGTGTGTGTGTGTGTGTGTGTGTGCGCGCATATATATGTGTGTGTGTGTGTGTGTGCATATATATGTGTGTGTGTGTGTATGTGTGTGTGTATATACACAATGTGACACACATACACACACACACACACACACACACTCTCACACACCACAGACAAGCGTCATTTTAATAATGAGATACATTTAATGTCGCCCGCCAAGTCACACAGAGTATACTATACAGATTTTACATAATTGATTATTATGAATTTCCATCAACCACGAAGAGTGAATCTAGGGCTCATTTTCATTTTAACAATTTCAGTATAAAAACAATTCTAAATAAGTGTAAACACCTGAAATAATACATACGTTACCTGTAGCTAACGTGTAAATGTTCTGTATTAAAGGCTGAATTACTACTGACAACAAACACTAGATACTATAGTTTGGGTGAGTATTATATCAAAGTAGCCTATAACATAAAATGTGCATTTAATTTAAACATGATACTTTTAAACCATATACATGTATTTATATTTATTTCGTTGTACCAAGAATGTCGTACGTAATACGTTACTCGTGGAATTCTTGCCAGTAGAGACAATTTACTTTGTACTATTAAAACATGTCACCCTATATGCATTGACCTACATGTCAGCTGTGAGAACAGGTCGTCCATTCACTACCGTTGTGTGTAAAAATACATCCCTTGAAATGGTGATATTAAACGTGTACAGGTTACAAGTTACATTTAGTATAATCTTTTGGTCAATAAAGATTGAAAATACCCGATTTAATTTTACTCAATTTCGGATACCCAATAATATTATATTGTATTCCTTCTCAACGAAATTATCGTAGCAATGTTTTCGATTTCTAATGATTTTGACATTTATTGGTATCAATTTTTCAAAAAATGTCTAAATCATTCAAAATCAAAATAATTGCTGCGATAACTTCGTTGACAAGGACTAACCTCACTAATAGTGAGAATCAGTAGTATGGTAGCATTTGAGGTGAATGGTGCCATTGGTATTGTCCATGCCATTCTTCAGTTTCAGACATCAGGGACATGGCGTCTCTCAGGCTCCTGCGTCTAGTTCTGTCCAGGGGGAGTCTTGTGTTCCAGCCGAGGACGTCCCTCCGTGTCTGCTGTCGTGGACGTGTTGATCTAAGCCGGACATCCGGATTCCATAGAGGTATAGCCTTCACTCGTAATAGGACTACTCGACAAACCTGCTAGTGGGCCCATTACTAGCCATATCAGATAATCATCAGATAATTGCAGCGAGGTCGAGGACGATATCCATTACTAGTACATGTATCAGATTATAACCAATGCATTTCAACGGGCATTTCATCGAGGTGAACAGTTCCTCAGAATCAGTTGCTATTGCCTTGGCTAACTCACATCGATCTATACACCGCCATTCCGGCGTCCATTGATTGTTATGTTTATTAGATATATACCTTTATATGCTACCTCCACGTTTGGTTTGACTTTACGGTGTCGTTGAGCTATACTGTTTATTGTTATTGCATTTGTCTCTTTCTGACAAAATGTGGATCAGGAACTGACTAGCTGTACGTAGAGCCCGCATCCTTAACCAACATAGCACCACTTTGTTGCAGATGTTGTAAGAAGACGACTTACAGGCAACTGCATACAGTTATATAGACCAACAAGCGTAATGGTATGTCGTAAAAACCAGAAGGATTTATTTAAACATGTGAACTCTCATGTGAACTATTCTGTATACGATTACTTTAAACATGCAACACCAGTAACCCAATATGCCACAATACGATCGCTGGCCACTGTAATGAAAAATGTAACCCCATTCTGATCTGCTGCATACCTACTTCAATAGATGGAGATCATGCCAGTTACTATAATTACTTGTCATAATGATTATAACTCAAATTAAACTGGTATGTAAAGTGAAATGTCGACACGTATTTCACACAGGGTTATGCTACACGTAGAACGGTCGTTACGGATACGGTTGTTACGGAAGACGGAGGAAAGGTCCTGGACATTCTATGGGAAGATGGCCACAGTTCTAGGTACGGAGACCGTTTGGTCACTTTATCTTTATACATATTACATAGAGGTGTGACCTAGCTTGCGCGGCAAAGACTTTAGGATATGCTGATATCCATAGACGACAATAGAAAACAACCCGGTGAAGTAGTGAAATACAGTAGACCTCGCATATAACGGACTCATTGGAACCGGCTATTTCTGTCCGTTATAAATGCGTTATTAGTCCGTTATATGCGAGTGTCCGGTTTATGCGAGGCCGTTATATGCGAGGTCTAGATCAATATCAGCTATGACTATGACTCCCAATTATTATAACACATTTAACTATGCGTGGCATTTCGTACAGGTTTCAAAGGATGTCGCGAAATCGCTTCAAGATCACTGACATATTATTGTGAAATAGGCCTATACTCAATTAGTTGTTTTCTGTTATCGTACATGCCTACATGATACACATTCAATAATGCACGGTGTTGTTTCCTACAGGTTTCACAGCATCTGGCTACGCTATAACTGCCAATGTCCGGCGTGCAAACATCTGGACAGTGGTCAAAAGACAATGGAAATTACGGACATCAAACCGGATGTAACAATATCGAAAGTAAACGTAACAGGTTATCACATTATCTTTCTGCATATTTTTCTGTCTATGCTAGTATATTACCTACTAATAATATCAAAATATAGATTTGTCTTTTAACATTACACGTATGCACTCATGTTCTACCTACAGCGCTTGGCTACTTCCATTTACATATTCCACTATTATGGAAGATTCTGGAGTAGATAAACGCTGTAGGTAAACCATGCTATGCAAGACAGGTATTCTATGTAAACAGATAATATTGCATAAATACGGGGATAGTTGTATGCATACTGTTCACTTATCGAAAATTAGGATACGTTGTTGACATATATTAAATATTATTGAATACTAATTTAATACTAAGCTATCTGTATGACGTTGCAGACAAGGATGTATCATTGACGTGGAACTGTGGACACAGTGGGGTCATCCCTAAGGAGTTCTTGTACTCAAACTGTTATTCAAAGAAGGCCTTAAAACGGAGAGCAGAATCTGTTAGACTGACAGAGGAATGTACTTTCAAGGTAGATATTTCCTGAACTCTCACATTCGGTGGTCTAATTGAATTCTCACATCCGGTGGTCTAATTGAATTCTCACATCCGGTTGTCTAATTGTATTTTTTTTTAAATAATTTCAACATATGATTTTGACTCAAATTCAACTGGTAGTCTAACTTTTCACTTTTGAAGACATATATGATGAACTTGTTGGTTCCAATAGAGATCCCACCGGAAGATACAGCGCTGTGATATTCAATAAAATATGTTGAAATTATTTTCTTTTGAATTCATTACAAGTGGAATAGTAGCCTACTAGTGGTTGCCATCCATCGAACTTTGCGCGATCCAATTTGCGCCAACGTTCCAATTGGTCGATAAAGCCACCGATGGCGCCATCCTCGCACCATAGGGTTCTTCATTTCTTTCAGGGTTCACATTCAGAGAGAAACTTGAACAAACAGGTTAGGAGCTATAGGGACCGTAAGTTGACACGAGATAACCCGAGATTCATTCAATATCCGGGAACATAAACGGATCAAACACCTAAATGTGCTACACATTTGACATTCCATTGTGACCTTACATGAAAACGTCATTATTCAGATGTCATTCATAGCAACTGTCGAATTTCTTCATGTCAACGGAAATTATACCCTACGATACTTACTGTCTCTATACCTGGACCAATGATAAAATGTAGGCTATTTCATTGGATAGAGTTGTACAGCTAATTCATCGGGAAATGATTTAATTGGTTGACTGTTTGCCCAAATTTCCCTCTCGACGTCATCCTCGCACACACAAGGAATCTTTAATTACGTTCACACTTCAGTAGTACTATGCAGCGAGTCCTGAGCGTAATAAAGTATCCCTGGTGTGCGAGAATGTTTAGATGTATGCCAGGGGTACCACGTGAAGTGTGTCCTGAACGGAATTAAGTACCGCTGGGGTGCGAGGATGCGATGGCGCATGACAGTATACACGGTAGCGTTAACTGTGGATAAATTGATGTCACATTATGACAGATGGCATTATACTGTTTATTCTTCAGACTATCCCCACGATGTCCTACCAGGAGCTGATGACGTCACAAGAAAACGTGTTGAAGTAAACCCAGTTAGAATGGGAGAGAAATGATCGCGGTCATTACCGGAAGTTATATATATATCAATCAACATTGCGTTTGTTGTTGTTGTTGGTGTGTGTGTGTGCGCGCGCGCGCGCGTGTATGTGTGTGTGTGTGTGTGTGTGTTTGTGTTTCTTCTGTTTTTTGTTTTTTGGGGGGATGGGGTGAATTTATGGGGTGGAGTGGGGATCGTACAGATTTAACCGACTTGCAACTACATGACTTCCGGTCGTGACATAACATCATTTCCGTCCCGTGCAAAGATATGCAGATGCGGGGGTAACTTCCTGCGTTTCACGAAAAGACTCTTCGTGTAGACTTCATGAATACGATAATATATAAAAATTCTGAAACAAAAATACGTCAATGAGACGTTCAGTTTTGTTATATATAACTATCTATATTTTTTTACTAGATGTAATGTACCATTGTTGGTCTTCAGGTTGATGGTTGACATTAACAAATACGGCGTGTGTCTTATTAAGGGAGTCCCTTTGGAAGAAAAACAGATTATCGAGGTACGCAACCATAGATTATATATAAGGGAGTAAAGTGACCTTATAATATATGGCTAAACTATATATAACATGTTCCGAATATTTATTCATAATTAATAGTTTTCTTTCCTGCATTTCACTAATATAATGAAGTGTAGGTTTTCCTCGTATAGTATGTATGGCGGACAATCTCATTAAAATCAGATCTCAGCGTAGCGTAACGCGCGAGTATCATATATAGCTGTTTGAGCGTTAGTTTCGGATCTGATTTTAATGAGACTGTATGGCGGATATCCTTGTATACTATTTTAAGAATATGCAACATTAAGTACACTATATATAGTACTGAACATTTGTTTTATTATTTCAGATTGCTGACTTGATTGATAAACCACAAAATACCATATATGGCGAGGTATTTTCTGTTTTCAGATATTTTTGATACTCTGCATATGTATATCATTGGTAGCCAAGTCCATATGTCTATCATGTAACTTATGGTGTAGGGGCCTATTGCCTAACAAATAGCATTATCTCTTTCTCAGAGGCAACCGTGGCATTTTGAAGTTCTGCTCATAGCTTGTGATCTCCACATTGCAGACGTTTGATGTCATCAGCACCCCTCAGCCCATCAACATCGCATACTCCACCGAGCACATCGACTTCCACATGGACCTCGTGTACTACGAATCTCCGCCAGGACTTCAACTTCTACACGCCATCAGGTCACCAACAATAGTCCCTTTCATCGTCAATAGTCCCCTTCACGGGCAATAATTCCCTTTCACCAACGATAGTCCCCCTTCACCGGCAATAATTCCCCTTCACCAACAATAGTTCCCCTCCATCGGCAATAGTTCCCAATCACCAACGATAGTCCCCCTTCACCAACAATAGTTCCCCTCCATCTGCAATAATTCCCTTTCACCAACGATAGTCCCCCTTCACCGGCAATATAGTTACCTCACCAACGATATATTCTCCCTTCACCAACAATAGTTCCCCTCCATCGGCAATAATTCCCAATCACCAACGATAGTCGCCCTTCACCGGCAATAGTCTCCTTTTAACGGCAATAGTCCCTCTTCGCACAGACAGTATATAGTCCCCTTCGCATGCATTATGAAACTCTCTGAAATTGTCTCAGGGCACATATTAACCAAATATATTAATCATGTACGGATTCACTGACTGAATAAAGACATACTTATAAATAATGTTTCTTGTCCTCAGATTCGACCCCTGTGTTGAAGGTGGGGAAACCTTCATTCTAGACGCTTTCCGATTGGCGGAGGATTTCCGTAGATATTATCCAGACCACTTCCGGACACTCACGGAAGTGCCGGGATCATTCCAGAAAATACACTATTCCAGGTAGATCTACTGCTCCTGTTCAAGGTAACGGAAGCTAACGCCAGAAAACCGGAACCGTGCTTGACATAACATTCTGACAGAACGTTAATATGCATATAGCATACAACCCATACGTTTAAATTGTTGTTTGAGCTATTTTAATCATCAACTTTACTAAATTGAAATAGTATATATAGTATCAGTAATGTATGGTCTTCCTATTCCAAACAGAGAAAGCCCCGTCCACATGACCTACCAGAGGCCT
>JAUTBX010030339.1:0-13552 GCA_032361465.1 Lepetodrilus tevnianus | reverse complement strand
CAACAATCATAGTAGTATCAGTACTACTACTACTACTACTACTACTACTACTACTACTACCATTATTATTATTATTAAATAAATAAATCAACACTACCACCACTAATAATAATAATAATAACAATAATAATGATAACTTCTTAGCTAAGAACTTCTTGGTGAGAAAAGATCTCTTCAAATATTAACATTAGCAGAAACCCAGTTAGGCACATTCTTAGTACTTACGAACTTCTTAGGATTTGCGAAGTTTCGAGAATATGGGGCCAGGTGATAATGTTCATGCACTATTATAAAAGAAATCGTCCAGCATTTAGTGACAACTTGACTTGTTGCTCTACTTACTTGCCAAAATAGACGATACAATAACACATTCCTGCTGTAGGGCCTAAACTAGAGAGTGGCATAACATTTATAATATGTGGACGAGTTGAGGCTTATCTGTACATAAGATTGTGTTGTGAATACCACATATATATAGCATTGCAATGGCGATACACAATGTACGTAGCAAACCCAGCGGTGCATAGAAACCACCATGAAATAATAAATGCTAATAAACTACTGTAGTAATGTCGAAATTGTCACTATGATCGGAGGGTTAATTAATATTGTAATAATATAAACAACTTAAAATTGTAAAATATGAAATGCATTGAAACATTACTGATTCGAATTCGATTTTTCTCTGTTGTTTTTATGATAAAATATTTAGCCTCCGCAATCTTGTATTATTCTGAGTATTGTTTATAGCGTAAAACAGCACGGAGGTTGACATGTTTATTGTGTTTGGTCACATTGTTTTTTCCCCATCTAATGACTGGTCGCCCGCGATAGTTCTATCTAGC
Source organism: Lepetodrilus tevnianus (assembly GCA_032361465.1). Classification (NCBI taxonomy): domain Eukaryota; kingdom Metazoa; phylum Mollusca; class Gastropoda; order Lepetellida; family Lepetodrilidae; genus Lepetodrilus; species Lepetodrilus tevnianus. The sequence goes on along the minus strand of JAUTBX010030339.1, from coordinate 12,707 downwards.
CTTGATAACAACTATCCCCACAAACCAATGTCACCAACTTATTAAAATTAATAGTGTCATCCGATGTCATCTATTCATCATTATTGTCCATAACATGCAGAGACAATTATCATTTAATACGGACACGCGACATTGTTTCTGGAGTCGACCTCTGTGTTTTGGATAGCATTATCAAAGACGCCAGGCCTGCTCCTGTTTCTTTGGGTCCAAAGGAGGTGTAATGGTTTTGTTGTTTACTGCCCACTGTAACGCTTATCGATTCCCAGCAAACTACCCTGCTCCCAGGAACGCCAATAACATCAGTTGATTCCACACAGGGTTGGTGGACAGAGCCTTACCTCCACAAGACAGCGCGTGTCAATCAAACTTGGGATCCCGCCCATTGCAGATATCCATATGATACAATGATAGTATTGCACATTCTCAGCAGTGGCAGGCGAAGCCACGCCCATAACCGTACGCCAACAAATACCATGTGCTTGTTTCGTCTCCGACAAGGGAGGATTATCGGACCATAACATCACAGCGCCAGATAGCGATTGTATCTGACTTCCAAATCATCTGTAATTCACTATGCGTGCCTCATAACTTGGCTGAACCAAGCGCTCGGATTCTCAACTCACGTGTAAATTTATGCACGATCACGCCCGCTGTTTTCCTTCGGCATTGGTGGCTGTGAACAGCGAGTGGCAGTGTATTCTGTGCGCAGCGCTCTGCCAGCCCCCTTCTCTTGGCCGTCAGTCGCTAGACGGCGCTCACATCAACATTGCCACTGCATGTTATGGGGGTGTTCCCGTGTTACCAGTCTCAGTGACAGTCAGCGCTGACGGATTTACCCAAATGCTACTGTCCTCACACATGTTACAGTGAACATCTTGGAGATAGCACTAGTCTGTCTTGTCGTGGTACCCTACACGGTCAATGTTGTAGCTCATGATCATAGCTTGATGGTTGTTGCGTACAGTGAGTCCGTGATTCACGCGCAGTCTCTGACCAGGGAGTTTACTTGGAGGTGCTCGGACTACTGGTCTATGTCAGGGGGTGGAGGTGACGGTGTCACCAGTACGGAGTTGTAGTGTACGATGTTACACATGACAGTGAAACCTTCAACCATGGACTGGATTCTTGGAATTATACTCTTATCCCTAAACGCGTGGATCTCACAAGGTAAGAATCTCCACCACACTACACTACATCAGCAATGCACACAACATCATCAACACACGAACAAATACATGATAAAGAACACATAATAGACCTGCAGTAGTCAACTAATATCACATAACTAATGGAATAACGGCGATGGCTATTTGTCCGAATACCGCGATGTGTGTTTATTACCAATGCAATGGTGAGGTATTTACGTGTGTGTTTTGGACATCTCTACTCTGCCCGGAATCTGTGCAGGATACTACTAGAAGATGATGAGAGAACCAGTGGAACTACGCAAAACGCCAAAGTTTACTGCCAGCCTTTGAACTCGCATCCTCATGTCCAGATTTGATGTTGGTTTTATACACACGGCGCCGTGACGAGGAGATTCTACTGAACAGAGCTAATTCTCACCCTCCCGAGACTGCGTGTAATAGACAGAAGTCTCCAGACTCTACCGTCCATTCCTTCATTCAATAACCTCCTCGCCACGGCTCTCCCTTCGCTACGGCTCGCTTCACGTCCGTGATTCCTGTCGTATTGGCACTCATTCCATCTGAAGCCTGCGCTACTCGCGTAAATATCATTACAGTTGTAGTTGTCCCAGATGTCCACGATGTCGCTGTGCACGTTGCGGTCCCTGTCACATTCCGCCGCGACGTCGCTCTGTAATGAGTGTCAAACTCGTGGCTCTTTTCTTAGGTCCACTGAGAATTAACCTCACTATAGTAGCTGATTTGAAATCCATATCAACTTGGAAACGAATTATTTAAGTAAACTTTCTGTGATAGGAATTAAGCTAAGGTATTTAACATTCCATTGTTGTCAGAAAACATTCGTAAATGCAGGTTTTTCGGTTTGTCGTATTCATTAATAAAAGAACCATATTTTGAATAACAAAAGGTTATCCAATTGTTTTGTTTTTTGTCTAAGGTAATTTCCATGGTATGGACAAATAACGACTTAATGGCGTTTATATTTATTAATGATATTTTTTAGAAGAAAATGACGAAAACAGTAATTATTTTCAGGCTTCAAATCATGTCCATCTCAATCTGTAAATAATGCCTAACACAAATGTTATTATCTCTTAATCATCTGTTAATGTATACGCATAACCATTATTCTTGAAACATTTCGCTCATGTTGATTTGATTAAAGGCGATGTCATATATATATATTCAATTACTAGTATACTAAACAATTATATTTCAATGATATGCTATCATCTTGATCTCGCATAGTTTACATCATAGGGTTTTATTCGTAGCCCGAAGTTATATGCTAACAATTCATCGTTTTATAATGATAATAACAATAATAATATAATCATAATAGTAATAACAATAAATAACAATAAGTTTGTACCATAATTATTGCATATTCGCCCTTTGCTAACTATCACCTTCTTTTAACAGTAACAATAATACTACTAATAATAATAAGTGTGAACCAGAATTGCCTCTTCGCCCCTTGTTAACTCTCACCTTCTTTCACCTATCCAAGACCAACTCCACATTCCTAACTGACCAGGTGTTGTCAAATTCAATGTTCCCCTGACAAGGGTGGCACTAACCACCCTATAGATTTAATACCAGAACTATTCATGGCTGTAAACTGACACTCGCACACACAGAATGCCTTCTCCCTGATTTGTGACAATACGTTTAACAACTGAACCCTCCCTGGCCCTGCGCCCGGGGTCTGGACCCAAGGTTCTGTTTGCCAATCCAGGATGTGCAGTCAGCTCGGGTCGTAGGATTTTTTCTTTTCTATTATAAACGGACTAGCCGTTTTCTGAGCAAACACACTTCTATCAATCCTGTTTTTCATTTTCCTTTGTCTGTTATTCCGGCAGGGACAAAACACAATGTTGTCGATCTAAATGAGGCGGGAATTGGGGGTTTAAGTCGGGTTCTGGCGGTGGGGCATGTGTCCAGAGTTGTCGCAAAGGATATCACTCGAGAAGAGGAACTCTGCCACACGGAGACAATGCTAATCCTCCTATGGCAGTTAGGACAGCTGAGAAACACGGCGGGTTTCGTACAATCTGTTTGCGATTACTCAATGACCAAACACAGACCAACATCGGACTGTGTTTAATGTTCAACTAATTTGAAATCAGGGCAATGAAGGCTTGATCCCAGAGCGGCAATTGCACACGAACAAGTCTCCAGTGTCACGGGGAACGTTCAGGTCGTAAATCAAACGAGACCAATGTTCCGGCTAATTAAAAAAAAATATATATTAATTAATATGATGTAGATTCATCCTTAGTATGTTGAACAGAGGTCTTTATGCTATAATTATTTTAATACCCAACTTTGGCGATCTAAGCTTAACTTCTTCTCAGAAATACCTTTGGCGATCTCGTGTGTTATGTCTACTAAGGTCGGGTACTTGAAAGACTCCACTTATAGATTAGACTATAGCTGTAGCTCCACTACTGTAAATAATTAACGTCTTGCTAATGTTCAATGGATTTCAACACACTAGAGAGATTTGAACTCGACACACTCTGGGTCTAAATAGGAATCGATTGTTTCCAGATATACAGTTGTGAAAACGATTTATTCTTACAATACTCTGCTGATTATAAGATGAATTAGGATAAATGTTCTGACATAAGAACACGTAACAACGTGGAACATAAATCACCTTGTTTATCTACTGTGTTTGTAATCACGTCAACAGCACCCGACAGTTGGTAAAGAGCTCAGATTTCCGTGCGGGTAATTTGTATAGCTTCATTTGAATGGCAAGTTAATGAGAATACCCAGACATATTCCAGCTCATGCTCTTGTTCTACATGTTGCCATTGACTGTCATATCTGCAATTTGTTTCATTGATATTTGACTAAGAGACAGATGATGAGACTTGATAGAGACATGATACCAAGTCCCCACGGCAAACCGCCCCGTTCCCAACGTATGTAGGATGTCAAGGGGCTACTGCCTTAATTCAACGCATTGAGAAGGCTTAGTACTTTCTGCCAGACCCGTCTCGCCGTGGATCGATAGTGCCCTGGTCAGTATACGTTGAGTTGTCGGCAGTGCTGGACTCTCGGTCCTCTACGATTGATTGCGCCCTATCCGTATTCACATCACCGATCATTATCGCTGCAAATCGAGTTTACGTGATGAGTTGTATGGGCTAGGTGTTAGTTCCATGTAGCCGCACCACGGCACCTGCGCACCTGTCCCTAGAACAAGAAGTTTGTTTTCTCGTAGCTCAGGCGGTAAAGCGTAGGATTCATAATCAGAAATGCTGAGTTCGATCCTGACTTCTGACAAGATATTTCATAATATTTTATAATATGTAAGTGATGGTTGAGGTTGTTTGAAAGGTACACGTTTCTGGAACCAGAAGAATATGCGGGTATAGGACGTAGGGCATGAGACGAAGTCCTCGTGTAATTATGGGCTATGTTGAGTTCGAACCTGACTTCTATGAAGACATTTTATAACATTGAATACTATGGAAGTGATGGTTGTTCGACAAATACAAGTGTCTGGAACCAGCAGCATTATGAGGGTAGGACGTAGGACAGGAGGCGAGGTCCTCGGGGTAGTTATATGGACTACTCGGAGGAGTATGCCTGATGACTGTCTAAGAGTTGAGGGTCTGTACGACACGTGCTTGATGTCTCTATCCAGGGGCTGTGTTATAGACCCGCAGAGGCTGGGTGAGGGTGATTATAGACTCTGCCTGAGCCTGGGGGAAGTGGGTCTCACAGTAAGCAGATTGCTTGTGCGCTACGTCCTTAATGCGCTTTATATTGATCTCACGGCTGACAGCACACGCCTGATCCCTGGGCTCGCTAGAACTAGAACTAGACTTCCAACTAATAACCATCTCTTTTACGTTCAAAGTAATTATTGTACGTTGTTTACACCCCCACCACAACGTAAAGCTAATTGTTTATTAAACTAGACATATGATTTCACAAATATACCTACAAAGCTAATATGAACTATGTAATTATAGTTTTGTTTTAGTAATACAACATATACAGGTTTGCTTTGCATATCACCTGCCTGTAATCTGTATTGACGTGTTGTATTAGTAATTTGTCTCAACCGTAGTTGGACTTATGTTCTCCACAACACCTGGCGCTTATACTTTCATGACGTATCGATTTCTTTGTTTCAGTCTTAAAATAATGTACACAAGCATGCATTATTGATTTTTGTAAATGTCAAACGTCGCCTAGTTTCTTACCGCTGCAAACATGGACGTATAAATACATAGCTAGCAGTTCTATTTATACGACATTAATCCATTGATCCATTCGCCATATGATATGATTCTCAAAGAATCGTCTTTCTTCAATACACAGTTTTTGTATGTATACGTTTCTGCACATATGATATGATTCTTAAAGAAACAGCTTTCTTTATGCATAGTTTTTGTATGTATACGTTTCTGCACAGATGATGATTCTCAAAGAAACGGCTTTCTTTATATACATTATTGTGTGTACATCTCTGCACACTAGTAATTGAATAGGGTCTATGTTATTGCAGGCAAACAATTAAACACCGCTTACCTTATGTCTCCTGCTAATCTTCAAGTGAAGCGTGAACACCAACTTTATGACATCTTTTCATTCTATTGTGTACAATATACTACACATTTGTCATGATTTGTATCCACATTGGAAACGGTGACATGTGGCGTTAATGTTAAATAAAGGTTGATTATAAAGCTCGGTGATAAAGCAAAGGTTGATTTGAGAAGACTGACTTGAATCATCGTAATGCACCAGTGCAAGAAGGTTCACGTCGACTCGCTTGAGTGCCAAACTCAAATTATTACACGTAGATCACTGATCGCACTTCACGGATGCAATATGTTGCCTGTAACAGGTGGTGTTTGGTTCTGTGCACACAGGGAGAGAGAGAGAGAGAGAGAGAGAGAGAGAGAGAGAGAGCGAGAGAGATAGAGAGAGACACACACATACACCACATAGATGCACGCCTAGTCGCCTACATATAGACGTTTATTGTTAATATTTAGATATTTGAAAATGATAATATTATTTAAAGGATTATACTGTGCTATCCACAATGATCTGGTGCATTGATTGAGTTGTATACATCTACGTATATCATTATTATCTTTGGTTATTTCAAGGATTTATTCAAAATCCAACCTAATACACTTTCCCACAGACGACCACGCATACATGCATACATTTGAATTGTCAAAAGAAATATTAACGTTGAATATTCATTTAAATTTAGTCGTCCACTTTGCTGCGGAATAATGTTTGTTTTTGCTTGACTTTAAGTAAATTTCTTCAGCAGGAAAGTGTTTTACTGTGTACACACAAACCCGACTCGACATGAGTTGCATTAAGTAGACTTCCAGTACTCATGGGTAAATGCTCTACGTCGTTTCCAATCTGTATTAACGTCAGACACTGTAAGACATTTACAGAAGGACCAGCATGCAGTGCGGCTGTCCTGGCCGTCCTTGACCTTGTAATTGGTAACAGCAATAAGGGACATATTCCTATTCTAGAAGTACCACCCTCCAAGAACAACCCCCCCACCCTCTCCTCCCTCCCCCTCCCAAGTCCTAGTCCTCCCCCTGTCCGTGTGAGGGCTTGCAGTGCTACTTAATGTATAATGCATGATCACTTTCTCATTCACCCATTTCCGACTTCGCAATCCAGACTGCCCATTTACCACCGTCTTTATAAGGACGAGCATATAAAATTGATTAGGACACAATATTGCTGTAAATATTTATAATCACTCTTAGATAACAATGTAGGTTTTATTAGTAAATAGACAGGTCTGTGGGTGATTTCCTGTAATATCTCTAGCCGCTGCTGCTGCTGAGGTTTATGTATCCTATTGCTGGCAGACAGGTGATGCATTCCAGGGCCAAGACAAGGTTGTAATCAGGTTGTAACCTTCCGCTATCAGAACATAGTGCAAGTGGCACACAATAGAGTTGTGCACACACAATAATCCACTTGGAACGCCGAGATGTGATTTATTAATCAGACTCGGGATGCCACTTCAGCGTCCAATTACAGTCTGTGAGCAGCTCACATGCCATTCAGTTTACTATATCATTCCCAGAGCCATTGCTGCCTTATATAACCATTCACAGCCTTATGATATATATATATACTTACAATGACTCATTTAAATATTAATGTTGATATGATTGAACATATTTATTTTAATTTTATAATTTATTAATTTATTTTGTTATTGTTATTATTCTTCATATTATGTTGTGTGGTGGGGATGGTGGGGGTTGTGGGGGTGGTGGGGGTGGTGGTGGATGAAGGCTGTGTGGGCGTGTGGGATGTGTGGGTGCATTTATGTACTGTTGTACATTCCAGTAAACGGAAGCCCTTTCCATGGTATGCATAGCTATAGATATATCTACACTGAAAGTCTCTCTCTCTCTCAAACCTCCCTCAACCTGAGTGCATTTGAGAATACTACTGTATAGGCTACCTTTGATGGTCATTTATCTATTACCTTATCTCTACAAGTTGTGAATATATGACCACACAAGGAGGGCGATCTACCTACATGTATATATCAATTTGTAATCCGATATTGTATTATATTTCTGGTAACAAATTACTAACAATTAATGTGACTGTACTCGGGTATAGTTCTTTACGACGTGACACACGCTGTCTGCGTCTAACCTTGTCTACAGTCGTATTAAATATGTACTGTTTAACTAGCGTCTGATAGTGTCGTAATATGTGGTTATAGTTCATGAAGAGGTCTGTTGAAAGATATACGATATAATAAAACTTGATACAGCTAGATTTGTATTTGTAATGACATTGCGTTTGATAAAGAGTAGATATAGCAATTAAAGTGTAAATATCACGGTGTAGATGCATGTTTAAGCCAAACCCGACAAGATATGCACGTAACTAGCTGGGTTAAAAAAAAGCAATGCCAAATTTGTGTTGAGTCCTCCCAAGATGGCCACACAATATTGCTACTGCACCGAGGTGCCCGCTATTACCGACCACGCCCTAATTACCCAGCATCCTTCTGCGGCTTCCTGTTCAGTGTCTTGGTAACGAGTTCTAACCGACGGCTTGGTATTTCACAGAAAATCCGCTCATTTTAGGAATCCTTTTTAAAGAACTGGTCGGAAGCGAGCTTGAAGCTGCAGTTACACGTATGATGAACATGCCTGCCTTTGCTTTTTAATCGATACGGTCGTGTTTGCTTGTGTCACAGTCTGTGCTCTGGTTCCGCTAGTACTAAAAAAACAAGAGTTTACAATATATTGTCGAGTAAATCTTTTTCTACTACAATTTTCAAGGATATTGTATTTCATGTTTTTGTGAAGACTCTCTAACCTAGTGTTTCTTATAACAAATTGTAACTGAGCAGACAGTATAACGGTATATCAGCTTTGCTTCACACTGTTCTAAATGCAGTTCTAATGGAAACGATATTTTCTAGGAGTTTATTAAATATGGACAGCTACTGAGATATTATATAACATTATTCTTCAGACTTTGAAGCATCGATGCGCATTGATATGCACATGCACTGCACTTAATAACCAGTATATCAATTTACTTTTTGATGAGCTGGCATCAATAATGCACACGTGGAAATGAAAATATAATAAATTCCTATTTTTTGTTATTGGATTGTTCGTTCACCCGGGAAAGTTCTGAGAGGAACTCCGACGCACATTCGGATGTTTGTTGACATGTCGGGTAATTCGACTCAGTAATTAGGCTGTCCCAGCATATGGTTTTCAGGAAATATGATATTACAGACAATCCTGTTTAATCGTGTGTCTCAGCTTTGTACTTGCGGGGGGTGGGGGATGCGCAAAAAATAATAAACGCCAGCGGGGGTTGGAATGAAGTTAGTGGGTAACTAGGCTGGACGTCGGCCTGATGTTGCTAGGGTTGTGATGCTGAGAGGAGGGTTCGAGGCGAAGGGTTATGAAAGTAATGTTGCAGGATCAGACTTTTCCTTTTGTCTTGGATTCGGTCACGTGCGTCGGTGTTAAAGCACGTAAGCGCCTGTGTGATAGTGACCTCGTGAGCGCAATCAAAAGAAATCCCTACTGGGTGGACCAGCTAGGAAATATTGCCACATCACCATTTCACCGTGGCCGTCAAAGCCGCGTCTTCACTCTACGGGCTGCGAAGGACACGCAGAGGAATTAACTTATTACTCTTTTATGCATGTTTCTGAAAATATTTGCAGAGCAGATTCCCTTCAATTAAATACCGTCACCAGGCGGGAATAACCCGGTATTAATTAAATGAACAATGAGTCCAGAACGCTATCTTTTTCTTCCTCTTTCTTACGGAAAGGCGACTTTCTTTGTTTAGTTTTCCAAATAAATTTAAGGAGTGAACTAGTAATAACTGTTTACCACAAAGGGATTGTTAAGTTGAGCGTCTCATGATGTAATGAGTTGGGACGGAGATGGACTGGCTGTCTTGCTTGTAGTCACTGGCAGGGAAGATGAGCTGTCGCCACTGTGCAGTGGATGATAGATGGCCGGGCCGGGTCGACTGTCGGTCACACCACACAAAGATGTCCACTGCACGAGAAGCACCTGCTCAGAAGGAAGCCACTTAATGCTATTGTTGGTTTGGACGAATTAGTCAATATCACCAGGTTCTGCCATAAAACGTTATGTTGCCTTGTCGAATTAGGGTGACATTAGTTTAACTGACTGGGCCCTTTATCCAGGACACGCAATCCGTGGATGCATCAGTATCTGTTATGTAAAGACATATATTATTCACGTAAATGTAACGTGCACCTTGCTATTTAATTGCGTGTTTTCCTGAGAAGGCGTTCATCCTATTAGTGTTACCCAGTGCGACCGTCTTAATATGTTTCTATAAACTTAATCAAGCCTCGGCTACTGGAAGATAAGCCAAAGATCGATTGAAATCAAAGTATGGCTGTTTAACATCCTCTCAACTCACGTATGTGTACGACTACTGCCGATGATCTCCATGACCTCCTAATACTTCTAACACCCCACCCCCACCACCCACCCCTACTCCTCCACCCTAAAACCTCCCGCTGGCAACCTTAGAAGTTAGAAATCAATAAGCTCAGTATGTTACAAGGATATCGCCTGCACAGTTATAACGAGAGAGGACTGCTCCTGTGAGGTCATTGCCCTGCAATATTTCAGCTGTTTAATATGTGTACTCTAGGATACTGTTTTGTTAGTATAGCGAAGGTCAGTTCCTATGTTGAGCAAAGCAACGCACGTACACGAGTAGGGACGTGTCTGCTAGTTGTATATGCATATATTCCGATATGTAAATGTGATTAGAGCATTACTGGGTTGAAGAAATGCGATGCCAAGTGGTAAATATATTGATCACAAATCAATAAATTTTCCTAAAATTCAGGTCACAGTTATTCCAATTCGCATGTACTCCTTGAAAAGTTCAATGAATTGATCGTGTCCTATTAGTCGTGTCGCTAACAGCCAGCTGCCTCCATAGTTCATTGCTGTATCTGAGAGACGGACGTCTAGAATGACGCCATCACAGCCGTGGTCAATACTTCTAGTATGGATGTAATGGTATTGTCTTCCACTGTGAGCTTGACGATGACAAATCGGAGAATAAGAATGCCTTTTTTATAAAAAAAAAAGATTATGGATCCCTCAGCTTCCACCGCTTCCACCGCTTCATCACAAGACTTCCGCTTGTCCATTATTGATGTCATGCGAACACCTCTGTAGCAATGGGGTTTCACAGAGTTTAGAACGTAAACATTGAAATCGGAGTTTTCATAAGCGAACATGAAAACATCAGTAGTGTCTGGTTCGGGAAGAGTGCGTGCAATTAGATGTATTATTAAGTGCTTCAGTGTCTTCCGAAATAGCCTCAGTTTGGTGCGAGTCTTTTGGTGATGCTGTTACACGCCAGACTCTGCATTGGCTGGCGAGTTCCTGTAGAAGTCAAGATTGATGACGGTTTACTATCACACAATGTCCCTAGGCTCTGCTCTATTAGAAGGGTCATCTCCACGCCCCGACACCTCTCACAATGGAGGCTGGTTGGGACATGGCCGCGGAACAGCTTCGTTCTAGGACTGTGTGTAGCAAGACTTCAATTTGGGGACAATTACGTGGCTCTCTAGCCGATAGGAGCATACCACAGCGCTATAGATTTTAATGAGCCTTTGCCTACACGATCGTTGCGATAATAGATTCGATGGAGTCAAGAGTAGTTGTCACTGCAAACAAAATATTTGACCGGTAATGTTCCCGGGAGAGGCAACTAAAGGATTTTAAATGTAATCAACGACTGTAGACAGCCCATCCATTGCTCTCTTCGCACAGTTTCATTTCCCAGTGTTTACTCAAGCCAAATGTAGTATTGACCAGAGTTGGAGGGATCCAAGCAGACACTAGGATAGCTGACAGTCGGCGGATGAGGCTGTCCTCCAGGACTTGGTGGAGTCACGACGAGAGGAGAAGCAGCAGCAGCTAGTCTGGACGTTGAAGGGAGGAACTGCGGCTTGTATTGATGACGTCGGGTGGGTGACATCTGCCGGAATGGATGCTTCAGAAACCCAGACGTGTGATGTCTACAACAGCAGCCGCTGATCAGATCTCGTAGTTCTGTCATGATAGCGCGTTATTACGGATTGATTCGAAACCAGTCTGATGCAATGTATTGACGTGACAACATTTGACATGCAGTTATTTAATTCCGTATGATTTCCCGTATTCTCGAGTGCACATGCACTCAATAACTAACGTCATAACACGGTATCATATTCCGATATAACCATCACATTATGTCTGGTGCTTTCTACACGACATGTCTGCAACTCCAACAATGATCCAGGCAATTTGAGGACACTGATATAATCACCATGTATCCCACTGAGCCATATTTGTTCCAATCAATACAGATCTCTCCGCTGTATTATTTCCCCAGCCTTCCCGCTGTCAACCAGCCGTGACCGACGTGCAATATACAGCTCGACCCATCCGTCACCGACATGCATACTACAGCTCGACCTAAGCCGGGGGAGTGACATTTGATCATTGCTCTAGTGTCCCACTGGGGACAATCCGTACTTTATCATAAGTGGATAATCTGCTTATCATGAAAATTGTTTGGGTACTGTCCAATTTGTGGACGGTCACTGAATTATAAGTAATTATTAATCGCTCGCTCAGACATATAATGACAGGGCATGATTCATAACGTTGTTTTTCTGATTTGCGCTAAAGCAATTGCTCGTGTTAGTTGCAAACTAATAATACATAGTATAGTTTGATATACGTTTCAGTTACTACTTATCTCCTAGATTGACCTATTTGTCATATGAACTAAGTTGGTGTATTATCGCATATGATATTGAATAATATTTACTGTAATTAATGTGTGGATTGCTATGTGTGTACTGGAGGGATATGTATAGATACATGTGGACAGGGAGATGTATACATAGCAAGACATTTAGAAGAAGTACATGATCAGAAAAACAGATAACAACGAGATATAGCCGGAGAGAGGTAGATATATAGAAAGAGAGAG
>JAUTBX010030228.1:0-13382 GCA_032361465.1 Lepetodrilus tevnianus | reverse complement strand
GGCACTGTTATGTGTTATATTACAATTACAATTCCTGCAGCGATGTTAAACTCCATATTCACTCAGTTAAGGCACTGTTATGTGTTATATTACAATTACAATTCCTGCAGCGATGTTAAACTCCATATTCACTCAGTTAAGGCACTGCTATTACGTGTGATATTACAATTATTCACAAACAACTCAAGGGTTGTAAAATGTCAAGTGTATTTTGAAATGACTTTGGTAGAAAGAAAAAACAAACTATTTATTTTTATAATTTGGAGCAGCTGATGTTGAAAATAACATAGCTTCCGAGAGTATTCTACTTGATACTAGTATAAAATATACTAATACTATTATCAAGTATGCAATACTAGTATAAAATATATCACTACTAGTATGATCATCAGTGCAGATGGGATAGAATATAGTTTGTGCCTTAGTCTAAAATTAATATGCATTAGCCTAATACTTTTAACTCATATATTATATCATGATTGCAAATTAACTTGAAACAAATGACACAATGTAGCATTAAAGTTCTGGATATTTAACCCTCTCCCTGCTAGATTAGGTACAGACACAGATCTTTAGGGCATCTCCAGTTGCCTCCAGCAGGGAGAGGGTTAAACATCCTGAGCAGTATTAGAATGTTTTAATGCAAGAAAATACACATTTAACAGTTAATATTGATATCATAAACATAAAGATTACCAATAATATTTATTTTTTATTTAAATGTAATAATCCTGCAGAACTTCTATTTGGGGAAATTTTCAGTCAAACGTTGGAACTCTGCCTGAGGAATCTGGCGCCATTTTCATTTCCACTGAAGAGTTCCTGGAGCCAGTAGATTGTAAAAATAATATACACTTAAATTTATCTCTTCAAAAAGACTACTGTTCCTTAATTAATTTTGTTGAGTATACAGTCAGACCCCGGTATACCGGACACTTCCGTTTTTGTTAAAATATGACCGGTAAGGGAAACAACCGGATCATCGGATCAACCATTCATCAATTTAAAGTATATAGTAGGAAATCCGTATCAGTTACAAGTTGACCGGTAAGCGGAGAAACCGTGTTAACGGAGACCGTTATAACGGGGTCTGACTGTACTAACTTTCATATACAAACTATTTGGGAAGAATCTGTTAATCAGTACTGTATTACGGGTGTTTTGTAGTTCTAATCGCTGAACTATCCTGCATAAGTCTGAACATATACATATTACTGTCACCAGTACAACATACCGGTTTTAAACGAGACTGTCTACTGAACCCATTGAGGCCGTGCATGTGACATCACTCAATACGTCACTCAATACGTCACTCATCGTGGGTGGCAAAACATGACGTCACTCAATACGTCACATAGCATCGTGGGTGGCAAAACAATGGGATTTTCCACCATTGCTCAATGTCGCCAGATTGTTTTCTGCCACCCAGACGATTGTTCCGTGCAAGGCCTCAACAGAGGAAGCTGTACAGATGATTCGAATAAATACAGGCATCACTCTATAGCAATCACAACCATGCATGCAGGAGATCAGAGTGCTGTCCCTTAGATTAACTGTGGTCCACCAGGAGATGCCGTCTTGGCTATTCATGTTCCCTCGCAAGTTTTGCAGCAGCTCTTGCGATAATATCGCCGGTCACAGGCTTTGTGATGCTTGACTAGAGGACACCAGACTTCGGTATCCTGGCAGAGTGGCTCTAGAAATAGAATGAATGAATTATTGTTTTACGTCACTCTATAAATAGAGAGAAAAAATATATATATATATTCTTTTTAAAATGTGGTTTAGAGTCGATTTCAAGATTCTTTCACTTACATCATGACTCGTCAGTTTAGGGCAGGAGGTAACCTGCAACATCCATAGCGCTGAATGTTGCAGTAGAACTGCGAGCACTGGCTGGTACTGACAGACCAAGGATAATAGCGGCATGGCCACTGTACAACCAACACACCCTAATGCCTATCAATATCGCGTCAGAAAGGTAACGATGCTGGGCTCCCGGGATGTGATTTGAACCTAATTCCAATACTGAATTGCACTCTAGTGCATTATAATGGCTATTTCTGGTTTTATGTTGAGAATAATTAAAAACCTAGAGTTATCCGTCCTTAGTCTCATGGGCCATTTACCAATTGCTATATTTGTTTTATCGCCAATATTGAGTACATCAGTTGCATATTCTACTTGCATTGTATTGTAATCACTGTAGTATTGTACTCTGACTTCTAAGGCATAATGGATATCAGAAAAAGCAGAGGAAGAGCCATAAAATCTCAACATTGCTGAAGCTCCGTACAGTATTTTAAACCACCAATTATTTGAATTTGCTGCCAAGAGGAAGCTTCGTACCCAAGTCAGTACAGCAGAGATGGGATTTCTGGCCCTAGATTGTACAATGTATTTGACAAGTACAGTCCCCAGCCGATTAAAAACATTGAATGGGAACTACATGAGAACCTAATTTGTTATTTTTTGCCGTCTTTATGATAGTTGAAGTTTACACAATGTATTCATTACGAACATACGGTGACGTCATGCCTATTTCTGTGAAATGTAAACAAGCCAGAGGACTTGTGTTTTTTCTCTGATTTCTACATTGCTGGGGAACTGAACTTTGCAATGCAGGTTGTTTTGTGTTATTTGAATGACTGAATCAGTAGTTATGCATACATACGTTAACACTGTCGTCCATGGGATTCTAATTGGTGGTTTATAACCTATACACAGGTTTGGCAACACATTTGAACTCACGATCTTTCACTGGACACTGTCCAGCGTTACAGGGCTGTGAGGTATACGGTTTCTTCAGAGATTTACAGGCGAAGGGATGCGGCCTTCCTCGACTGTCAATACACTTGAGACTTCGCACTTGGATTCCGCGGCCACAAGTGGCGGAGCACTAAGAAACGAGCCACAACACACGGAATGAAAGCACAGGCGACATTACACCACGTCAACATTTATTTTGTGTTAGGTTATTTGAAAGAAAAATCTACGAGTTACAGTACTATGAAATGGAACAAAGTTAATTACTATTCAATGTGTCATTGTTGTTATTAAGTAATAGAACTAATCAATGGAATTAATACTATTGAGTAGATTATTGCTACTATCTATGACAGGGATGTAAGTAGAAAAGAGGGAGTTTGAGCCACACAGATACTAGTACCACTACGTTCTTAGAAAAACCTTAACACACATAAGTACAGTATTGTATTAAGTTAAATATTTCCATAATGTAAACACCAGAAAGCCAGAATAAAAGTTTGTGTTGAACACCATGTTATACTTGTCCTGAGGCTATCAAACATTTTAAAGTTTTGTTAACAAATCCAATGAAATCCCCATTTAATACATATAAAATCTGAGCTTGAGCATGAAATCATCAAAACGTTTCGTAATCTTGGGGCCTGTAATCTTGTAGTTTTACTATATATATATACATTAACACCTTGAAAAATAATTTTGATCATTCGGTGAGCATCCAATATAATTTGGTGGTTCCAATATTGTTTTGGGGTCGTGGCTACCAAATTAGCTCGCAACCAGTTTGGCAGAGACATTGAAAAATATCCCACTCAAGTAAAGTGATATTTTATGATTAATATAATGGTAGGAATCCGTAATGAGAAGAGGATCTTAGAATGTTCCACACAGAACTGATGAATATAGAGTCTAATAATTTGGCATTGTAGCACTTGCTATTATATATAAGCTTTGTCATATGACTACAAAAGAATCTGATAATATGGAGAGAAAAAACTAATGTGAATAATTAGAATTTTAAGGCACCATTTTCCCAGCATAACATTATATGCAATGTTGCACTACAAAGCTATAACTTATAGTATAAGAAGAAAACGTTGCTGGCAGCTGTAGATTATGTAGTTTTTGCTACATAAAGATGTTGGTCTCTGCATATAGAGTGGATATTGACTCTTAAAAACTAAGAAATAAATGCAAGAAACTTTCTTGGTAAATGAAATAAAATGATAAAGATTTATTGTATTTTAATTCATTTCCAATTTAACTAAAATATAAAAGCTATGTATTTCCAAAGTCAGTTTCCACGATATATCAAATACATATTTTAGCTGATAAAATTCACCAAATATCCAAATTAATTTTAGGAACATTCACATCAAAACTCTATTATTTAAAGGAATATTCTAAAAAAAAAAAATATTTTAAATAGAAAAAAAAGACAATTATTATTATTTAAACAGGAATACACACAAAACAGCACTGACGACACAACAAACCAAATGGTGACCTGAGGTCATTATGACCCTAGGTCAGCATGCACACCTTGGACCAGCGAGAAGCATGCCAATATGGCTGCTGCCGGAGTTGCCTGGCAACGAGGGCCTGGGGGCAGTCCACCAGCCAGCATGTTTCCTCCATCGCCACGTGGGGTTTGCGCACGTGGCTACACTGACTATCGAAGGCGGGAGCATGCTTGCCAACTTGTTTACACTTGACATATCTGGATCGTCTCCCTTGACCGCAAGTCCTTGAGCACTATAGGCAAGAAAGCAGGGAGTACTTGATTCACAGTCTCTACAAGCCGTACATTACCGTACAAGCGTTATGGCAAACAGCTCATGAATACACAGATATATACAAGAAATCTTGTCATTTCCTTAGGCAAAAAAAGCTAATCTGCTAATACTACAAGCCATTTATATAACTAAAATCAGCTGTAAATTAGTTTATATTGGCTGTACAAATATATGAAAGCAGAAGAAGATGAGTAAAATCTCAGCATTTAGACCCCTTGTTGGAGAGACTCGGGGCTTGCTCCTTTCTATCTGTTCTGTCTGTATTTTCTGTCATAGACATGCGCAGTTACAAAGGATCAACACTGCACAGTGTAACTGTATAGGACAGAAAGTACAGACAGAACAGCTAGAACGGAGCAAGCCCTCAACTACAAACAAATGATGATTAAATATACATTTGGAATCAATTTATTATACAATGGTATACACTATAACGAAAAATCTTTTGACATATTTAATATTTTCTTCATTTGAATTGACAATTTTTGGAAGATAATTATCAAGAATTTGTCAGTATATTCATATAGACTCTACATATTTCTAAAACAAAAAATGTAATCCAAGCTGCTTGCCCACAAATAACCAACGACAGTTTTAATTAAAATTACATTAAGATACTACTCAACTGACTGTACAACATCAAAAACCTTAGTTCTACAGGGCTTGGTAGGATCACAGAACATAAAACTGAGGTATATAACAAGGATCACCCTTGGAGGTGCTACTACTTGTTCCACAGAACGATCCTAGTGCTATGAGATTAGTAACTCTATGTAAACGTATAGGAATTACGGCTCTCGTAGCGTTACCATCATTCTGTGGAACTGGACCCAAGGGCCTGTTGCACGACTCTCTTGTAGGCTACATCTATTGCACGGTTGTAACAGAGGATCATTCCAATCACCCTGGGATTCGAACCCGAGTTGCTGGATTGTGAGTCCAACACTCTACCGACTGAGACAAAGGGGTAACCCCTCTGGCCAAGACCAGTAGGAGCATCTTATATCACACCTGGCTACACAGTCAACACTTTCTATTGAGGCGGGAGCCCAGTTACAACTATTGTAGCGCTACAAGAGCGTCGTGCAACTGGACCCAGATCATTATACACACTCAGTCTGTAAACACCTACCAAAAGTCTGCATATGAAACGTATAGCGGCTGAAAGTCGGTCATGGAATTTTGAAAGATATCATGTAAAACTAGGAATTCCGGTGATAGGTAAAAAGAAGTCCAGGCCTGGGGTTGTTGAAAACTTCAGATAAAATCTTGATACGACGTTACAAAGAATCGTATCCTTAAATTTCTGTTTGATTCAGAGATTAATTATATTGTTCAGCATGGTTCAAGGGTAATAAATCGTGATGCAACGTAAGGTACGTTAAAAAAAAAGACCTCAGCACATTTCGCCTACACGCTTATCACCAAAATCAGTAATCTGAGCATGTCTAAAAATAGACTTTCAGCCCCTATTACCCATTCAAGAAGTTTGTGCTCAATTTGCCATTGGATTATTGAGATTCATAGATGACCAGGTAGATGACCAGGTAGATGACCAGGCAGACGATTGATTGAAGTATTGCTTTACGTTGCCGCGGGAATATTTCACCTACAGACGACGAACATGATTTTATTTTAAACTTGTAAAAATAATCTCAACCACGCATTTTTAAATGGACTAATTTTTTGTACCAGTGGCAAGTTTATTAATGAAACTTGCAATTTTGAGAATAAGCTTACTGGTAATACCATTACAGCATAATCAGGATCAGCTAGTGGAAAGCACGGTGACACTTGACATGTACCGGTAAGTAGATTTCAATTCTTACGATAGGCATGAACTCTCCATCAAATAGTGACACATTATTAACTTCTTGAAGGGATAATAACATCTTTACGAAACTAGTACGCACACAATCTTCAAATCAGTATTACTGCTTGTGAGTGGTTAGAATGATGTTGGAACTTTAAATTCTACCACTTGACAACAGAAAAAGTACGCAAAATGGTCATAAATTTGGGATAAAAACTGCACTTACTTGTTAGAAATTGGCACACATTGAATTATAAATCAACTTACTGTGATACTATATATATATATTGATGCTTAAATTATCATAGTTATTATACAAGTTATTTCTCAACTCTGTATGACAAATCAATAAGACAAGACTTAACATTTTCTAATATTAAATTGAACAATTAACAATATTGTGAAATTTCTACATTAATACATAATTTGCTTTGCTGTTTAGTACTCAGAATCTATGAACTGAAACTATGGTAATAATACTGGTAGTAGTATGTCATAACTTGAAAGAAATCTTGTTTTTCTTTATATTTACGTAAACATATGTAAAGTTTTATTGGTGTTGAGTACTTACCGGTCCCCATGGCGAGAGTAGCCACTCATATTCCTCCTTACAGGCGAGTCTCCGGCAAACACGCACATGGTTCGGCTTCCGTATTCCGCTACAAGACTCCTCAGACAACACGCGGAAGCCTCTCCGCTCTCTCCGCCGACACATCACACGCCGACTCTGCACACCTTTCCCGCACGTCACTGAACACTGCAACCATTAAAGCCACACTACAGGTTTAGAAAAATATTGTCAACATTTTAATTTTAAATTGAGAAATTAAATTATACTTGTGAATCTTTAAAATATGGACTTTTTAAAAACATATACGGGAATGCCAGAAGAACTGTCTGATTCCTGACACATTCTGTCGTGCATTCTAAAACATGTCGAGTATTCTAAAACATTTTGATGAGCTGTTATTAAAAATTCCATCAGGAATGTTGCTTTAAGTTTTCTTGTTTCTGTTTTTTAAATTGGAGTTTAGAGGCGCTTCAAATATTCTGTCACTTATTTCACGGTTTGTCACTTTAGTGAAGTGGATGATAACATAATTGCCACGATACAGACAGCATATCTTATCAACATCGCGTCAGAAAGGTAACTTTCTCGAAAATCGATGACAGGTTCTGTGGGCGGGTTTTGAACCTGGAACCTTTGAATGCAAAGTTCAATGTTCTACCACTGCGCTATCACCCATTCGTTGCTGTAAGTAGAAGTGATATTTTGGAAATGTGGGACAGTTGTGGAGACGATATACCCCACCTTGGTCCACTTCCCCGTGTGCCACTTAGACGGACACTGCTCTAGGTTACAGCGGCGTTTCCTCATTGGTTTGGGCTGACTTTTGCAGAACTTTCTCTTCAGGCGTCGTCTCTTGTGTGCCGACAGCTGCTGACGACATGTCATCTTGCGAACCTGTTTGCCACTGCCACAGGGTTTTGTGCATGACTGCCACTCTTCGGGAACCCATCTGTACGCGGATTAAAGCACCAATGTCAACTTTTACATCTGTATATTCTATTCAGAAATGTTTAGTAATTCAGTTATTAGCTATCTGTAACCAAATACACCAGTACTTATAATACCGATATATTAGTTTTCAGTTCTTACATGTATTCAAACAAAGATATTTTAAATATGGATGCAAGTACTGACCCTTTAAATGTTGATACACAATGTAAATAGGAACACCTGATTTTTCTTTACTTATGTGTTAGCCGTTTCTGGCTTTATTTTTTTTTAAATATTTTTTTTATTATTTTTCTATTGGGGTTTAAAATCGCTTTATATAATTTTTCACTAATATCACAACTTGTCAGTTTAGGGCAGGAGGAAACCTGCAACATCCATAGTGCTGAATGTTGCAGTAAACCTGCGAGCACTGGCTGGTACTGACAAGACCAAGGATGATAACTGCATTGCCACTCTACAGTCAGTGCATCCTATCAATATCGCGTCAGAAAGGCAACTTTGGCGAACATTGATGCCGGGGGCACCCAGGACGGGGTTTTGCTTCATCGTTTGCTCCCTGCTTACATTACCTGGGAGGGCAAGGCTGACTGTTGCAAGGAAACACTCCCGTCTTTGGTTTCCGCCGTACATCGCAGTACGTACTGTCAACCTTTGTCCTCAGGTCACGATGACAAGATGCTGTAATGTTCTTCTTGCCTGAAATTAACCAGAACTGATTGCCAGAACTGCAAATTTTTCGGATTACCGTATTATATCTCCTGTTTTTTAAAAATATTTATTTGTTTTAAATAATTTTAATTGCGATTAGAGGAAATTGTGTACTGCTCATGGTGGTGATTGAACAAGACCACCCACTTGTAGCATGAGCAGTGGCACAGGCACAGGGCACAGGCACAGGGCAGAGGGCATAGGGTACATGGCACAGGGCACAGGGCAGAGGGCAGAGGGCAGAGGGCATAGGGTACAGGGCACAGGCACAGGGCACAGGCACAGGCACAGGGTACAGGCACAGGGCACAGGCACAGGCACAGGGCAGAGGGCATAGGGTACAGGGCACAGGCACAGGGCACAGGCACAGGCACATGGTACAGGCACAGGGCAGAGGGCATAGGGCACAGGCACAGGGTACAGGACACAGGCACAGGGCACAGGCACAGGGCACAGGCACAGGGCACAGGCACAGGGCACAGGCAAAGGTTGATCCTTTGTAACTGCGCATGTCTCAGAGAGAAAGCACAGACAGAACAGCTAGAAAGGAGGGCATGGAACATGATGACTCACCTCCAGCACAGGGTTGGGTACAGGGTGATACAGACACACTCCAGGTGTATGAGACGGCCGGGGTGGTTGGGGTGGTAGACGTAGAAGTGGTGGTCAGTGCGGTCATCGTCGTGGTCACTCGCAGTTCCTCTGCAGTTTTGGGAATTGTGTACTCGTAGATGATGCCTGGGTTCTGATCTTGCACTAGCATCTACAAATACAGAAAGTCGGTATCGCTATTATACCTTCAAAAAAACAAACCACACATTTATTGGTCAATAGGATTACATGTACATCATTGGTCTGTCAGTACAAGCTGGTGCTTGCAGGTTTACTGCAACATCCAGTGCTACGGATGTTGTAGGTTTCCCCTACCAGAAAAACTGTCAAGCCACGATATAAGTAAGAAACAAATGTATATCAAAACAGTCAAATCTATATACCGTAATATTGATAATTTTATCATAAAAATCAAAACAAAATTGATGCCAACAACTTTGACAAGAACTCATATTGACATATGACATGACGACACACACAGGTGTACTGTTAGATTTACACAGTTTACACAGAGTTACACAGAGTTACACAGGGTTACATAGGGTTACACAGGGTTACACAGAGTTATACAAGGTTACACAGAGTTACACAGAGTTACAATGAGTTACAATGAGTTACACAGAGTTGCACAGAGTTACACAGAGTTACACAGAGTTACACGGGCTAAGGGAAGGTCACCTCCAGCACCAGGTCCTCGCCGAGTGGGCCGTCGGACTCCAGAGTCTCGGGGTTGCTGTACGGGCGTTTGTACGTGAAGTCCACGCCCCCGAGCTTGTAGATACCTGGCCATGCCACCACACGGTTTCCGTTCAGGAAGTACCGCCCGTAGATGTTGCGTATCGCCAGGAAATTTGAAGAGATCTTCTTTTCTCGTATTCGAATGTGGCGTGCTGATTTCGGCAAAACCGCTATGGGGAAGTAGGCTAAAAAGAATATTTTGTATTAATTGTATTATTATTATTATTATTATTATTGTGTATTTTAAGATATATTAATCTTTAACTATTTAATTATAAATTTCTGGGCAGAAATTTAAATTAACATTAGCGATGGATGTGGACATTACGTAATTAATGTTCGAATAAGAAATTCATGATATTTATAATACTCACAGTTTATCCTTGGTTGTTGAGTATACTCTCCCTTGATTAGCTTACAAGTAGAGTTATCTCCCTGGCACACCCCGCAAATGTCATCTTTTGCATCTGAACCAATCACATAGTCGCACCCGACAGTCTGTATTAAGTATAAAATAGCTTGTGTTAAGAGATAATTGAATATATTATAGTACTAGCCTATCACTGAACATGCCAAACTGTATTGTATGTGAAATAATCGCAAATGGGTGAAAGATTCCCGCATTGACGTTAAACTCCATAATCACTATTATGTGCAATATTCCCTTAATATTTTACATAGTATATTAAATGAAGCACACATAAAATACTTCAGATTGTTATAAAAAGAAAGTGTTTATGCATAAGAGAAAACAACAACAACTATCTAAAACAGTAACCAGAATCCTTCCTTTAACCCTCTCCATGCTGAAGGCAACTGGAGATACCATAAAGAGCAGTGCCTGTGCTTAACCCTCTCCCTGCTGGATTTTACAGCGATTGCTCAGCATCCAGCATGGATAGGGTTAATCCAGCAGAGATAGGGTTAAAAATGTCTATATGATAAATATTGATACAAATATTACACCGGTAGAGCATTTCTTAAAGATAAAAATCAATGCAAAATTATTTCTAATTCTGATATTTTAAGAAAATTGTAATGTTGTGCAAAATGATTCCTAATTCTGATATTTTAAGAAAATTGTAATGTTGTGTAACATTATTTCTAATTCTGATAATATTTTAAGAAAATTGTAAAGCTGTGCACCTTACAAGCTCCGTTGACACAGAGACTGTTGTCCTGGTTACAGCGCGTGCCATCCACGGCTTGGTGCTTGACCGTGAACACGAAGTTGAGGGTCTCCGCCACGCAGTACAGCTTACAGGGATCCCGAGCTGATGGCAACACAAAGAATGCTAGCTTAATTACTGTGTCATATGTATATACTGTATGTCTCATGCATTCATTTCTATATGGCATGTTAAACACAGGAATTTAAAATTAAATCTCTAAAATATTGTTTTCAATTTTTAAATAAAAATACAAATATTAAATCACTTGAAGAAGTCTTTTATACTGCAACTATTTTATTTTTTAGGAATTTAAAAAACATTTTTAGAGATATAATTTCAGATTTCTTTGCATTAACTCATAGTTAAAACAAGCTTACTCAAACTTTACTTAGTTATGACATCATACTCATCTAAAAATTCTAATAAAGTACTAGTATACAGTACTCCATTATGATTATATTATAATATAGAAATTGTTCAGCATTAATATGCCCCAACGTGCCAAAGTGACACTTTAAAAGCTATTGACACTACATGTTGTTCAGCCTGTTAGTCTATTGTGTCTTTAGTGTTGGGTAAGAAGAATTTCTAGATACTGTTATATGTTGTTGGTGTAGCCTGTACAATGTACATGCTTAGCTTCCAACATATAACAGTATCGAGAATGTCTTCTTACCCAATGCATTGTAGGGGACCATATGCCAATACAGACATCATACAGACATATGTATGTACAGGTCATATACTCCCCAGGGAGTTAAGAAGATGAAATAAGAACACACTGACTCATTGACTGAGTAATGATGTAGTACTATGAGCATGTTGCCGAACATGTATTTGGTGCAATATAAATGTACACATTATTATTATTATTAATATTATTATTACTACTACTACGTGATGATATACAAACCATTGTAGAGCTTGTTATAAGGCTTCCACTGCAGATACCAGCCCTTGAATGGTTTCTTGTTGTATGTAGAACACTGAACCTCATGGAAATCTGTGTCACCATATGGACAGTCCTAGAAATAGGGGGAAAAGTCAGAAACTTTGGGGTTTTTAACCTTGAAACCAAGATTTGTCATTCCGTTCGTGGGTTTCAAGTATATGCATATAATTATACTTCTACAATGACAATGTAATTCAGTTAAATTTCACTAGCATATTTCCTTGGCTGGATAAATAAGGTAAAAATTGTAATGTCATCAATGTTTAGTTTCTTTATTTTAATCTATTAAACAATTTCTGCATGTATCAGTGTATGTCACATTATATTTATTTATATCTCTGTTTGTCTGTCATATCTGTATATTATTCACTCATGTATAGTCTGTTGGTTAATGATACAAACCCCTGTTTTGTACCATTACTCAAAACCTATTTAACCCTTTCCCTGCTGAAGGCATCCAGAGGTGCCCTAACGAGCAGTGGTTTTGCCTAATCCAGCAGGTAGAGGGTTAATGCAGCTCACTCAAATTTGGAACAGTATTAGGAAAAACTCAAACCCAACCAGTTCCAAAATTACAACTTCATATACGCCAAGAAGAGAAGGTTCCGAAGTATAATCAAATATCTATCGTCAGCAATGGGTGAACTATTCCTGCTGCGACACAAAACAAGAAGCCATCACTCACTCAGGCACCTATTGCCATTATTGCTATATTGTTTTCTTCCATTTCCTGAGCAATCTATTTTGGATGAATGTGAAGAAAAGCAGTTTTATCTTAGTACGTTCTTTTGGTAATTTAAAAAAAAATTGGTTTTAGAGCAACTTTCAAGATTCTTTCACTGATATCACGGCTTGTCAGTTTAGTGTAACTGGCCATCTAGGTATTGTAGAACGAGCTGTAAGTTTTAGGTACATAACACCCGTTATCAGGACATGGCTGTCTTAAGGTCCTTACACACCAAATCACCTGCGACAAAAGAAAATAAATATATAGGAGCTGATTCAATAGAAATTTGTCGCTAACTCAGGATGTAAATTGCTGAGTTTGTTGCCATAAAATTTGCCTTTGGTGTGCAAGGACCGTAAGAACTTATGACAATTCTGAAAACTGAATATGAGAGTGGCCTACAGCCTTGGGTATAATTTCTCGAAACTCTCATATCCACTACGAGACCATAGCGCTCTCGTAAATATACAATCCCCATGTACAAGAGTCAATCCCCTTGTACAAGAGTCAATCCCCATGTACAAGAGTCAATCCCCATGTACAAGAGTCAATCCCCATGTACAAGAGTCAATCCCC